>MU711687.1:8378-90229 GCA_026770625.1 Nicotiana glauca | reverse complement strand
TCTATCTTTTCCTTTATTTTTGCATTTTCAGTATTAGACAGACTTGTAGTAGGATGATATACTGTCTCTAGAGGCTCGTGGTCGTGACACCGGGTCCTAGTTGGGCTGTTTCGGTGCATTTGTCAGACTTTCGTATTATATCAGTATTTCGAACTTTTACTTGGATAAGTATTGTTATTATTTGTTTGGTTAATCGGGAAAATTGCTATGAATGGTCGGGCTTTCCTAGTAGTGTGCTGGGCGCCATCACAACCGGGTTGGGGTCGTGACAGTTTTCTTGAGTTTGCTTAATTGTTACATAGGCAACCTAAAGCATGCAATGGTTCTTTCCAGACATAAGGAATCCATGATTTGTTGATATAATGGTTGATTACGAGTTTCTACATATTTCATTCATCATTAGATGTTTGCGAAGGCTAGGAACAATGTTTTATTAGAGATGAGTGCACGTTTTCGAGCTAAGGATGAAGGGAGGTTTTTCAGTCAGCATTGTGTTAATTTATATTGATTGAGGTGTCATGCGATCACTTAGGGTTACAATTATGATGAGTTTATGAAAGTATTTGATGTCTTTAGAATGACTCTTGGCACGTTCGAGGACGAATGTATGTTTAATGGGGGAGAATGTAATGACTTGACTGGTCGATTAGAGTTCCAGCATTTTGTTCTATAATTTGAGACCTTGAGTAGCTTCATATGATATATTATGACTTGTGAGCTTAGTTGGTTTTGATTTTCGAGCGGAGTGGTTTGGAAGATTAATTCTTGTTTTGGAAGATTTAAGTTGGAAAAGCTAACCAAGGTTTGACTTTCTATTAGCAGCTTCAGATTGGTTAGTTGAATGTTTCAATATGTTCGTGTGATGACTTTAACTTGTACATATTATTTGTTCTGGCCTCGGGTGACTTTTTGATTTGGCGTTTCTAGTCGGAAGTTGAAATTTTGAACTTAAAAAAGATTGAAGATTTTAGTTTGATGCGGAATTCTTGATTTTGATGTTGTCATTCTTGATTTGAGACTTTGGATAAGTTTGAATACAATATATGAACTTGTTACAATAATTCTATAAAGTCACACTACTAGAAATCTGGGAATTACCGACAAAAAATTTGCGACCAAATTTGGTTGGTCAAAAAAAGCGACCAACGTTGGTCGCTAATGTCGACAAAATTGTTAAATAATTATTTTAAATAATTTACCAACTAATGTTGGTCGCTTTTTTGTTGATAAAGTGATCAACATGTTGACTGGGTTGATCAGACTTGCTTGGTCAAAGAAATATTAAAATTAGCGACCAACTTTGTTCACTAATGTGAGACCCAAGTATAATGTTATAACAATTATATTATTATTTTAAATATTTTATAAAATATAAATATATAATACATAAAATTGGCGACCAAAGTTGGTCGGTTATGAAAGGGGAAGCAAGTAGCGACCAACTTTGGTCGCTAATTTGGGACACAGTTCTAACATTTAATAATTATATTATTATTTAAAAATTTTGATAAAATATAAATAAATCTTATTTAAAATTAGCGACCACCATTGGTCGCTACTTTTTAATTCTGGATAATTAGCGACCAAAGTGGGTCTCTTTTCAGGACAACGTTGGTCACAATTAAAAATCACATTTGTATTTACTATCTAAGTAATATAAATATAATCCGTTAACACTTTTGTAATATTGTCAGGACCCCAGTTAGCCCTATGTGAACTATCATGATGGCACCTAGTATCTACGACTAGGTAAGCCTAATAAATGCAGAAATCAAACTAATATTGCGGGATAAATAATCAAAAGCCGAAATAATTGAAAGACATAACATTTAGATGTCGCTCGGCATAAAACACACGACTTCTCAAATTCTGATACACTATCCCAAAACCTGGAAACTCACTGGTCCACAAGCAGTGAAAATAACTACATAGCTCTAATCTCCGGAATGTCTAACAACAACATAAAGTACCGAAGGGCTAACTACTAAATGCAGGAATAGAAAGAGACTCCTCGGTCTGCGGACGCGGCAGATATACCTCGAAGTCCTGTAGAATCACCTCGCCTCAAGAATGGTAAGCCTGAGTAGAGGTACCTGGATATGCATATGAAAAACTTGCAGGAAGGGCATGAGTACACCATAGCGGTACTCAGTAAGTGTCAAGCCTAAACTCGGTTGGGTAGTGACGAGGAAGGTAAGGGCCCTACTGAGAATAAATAAATGTTAAAGTGATAGGATATGATAAGTAGTGCAATTGAGAACCTACAGTAAGAGTCTACAGACAATAATAAAAGTACAATGACGGAAAAATAGAGAGAAAGGAAAACCACAAGGAACTACCACTCATTGCAAGGATGATAACCGGGGATCTCTTGGTATCCTGAGGATCTCTTGGTATCCTGAGGATCTCTTGGTATCCTCAATATACGTGTCGGGATCTCTTGGTATCCCGTACCTCAGCCCAGATTATAAGTACTTACATGGGATCACCCCGGGTGTCGTCCTGTAGTCCCAAATTAAAAACACACAGCAGCAACACAAGGAATACTCAACAAATGATAGGTTTTTTACTAAGTAAATAGATTAGTCTAGCCTAACATACTTCACATAATGAAATTAAGGCAAATAGAGCAAATAGGCAATTAAGTCTACTAAACATACTTTTCTGAACTAACAACAGGCTAAATACGCAAGTAACATGAAATAGGAGAAGGAACTCAATTGAAACACTTAAACAAAACAAGATTTTCAATAATTAGCTCAAGTACGAGCTCGTCACCTCACGTACGTGGCATTTCAATTAACATAATATCAATCTTAAGGGGAAAGGTCCCCCCACACAAGGTTAGACAAACCACTTACCTTGAACAAGTGCAAGTCAACATGAAACCACACCTTTGCCACGAGTATCCGACTTCAAATGGCCCAAATCTATTCAATTCAATTTTGATAAATGTAAATAACACTTCAAATAACTAATTCTATAATTAAATTATAAGCTAAGGCACGAAATTAGGTAAAATGACCAAAATGCCCCTTAGTCCCACATCTCGGAATCGGGTAAAATTTATATTTTCGGAATCCTCACACTCTCACAAGTTCATACATATCAAGAACACTGAAATCAGAGTCCAAATAACCCCTCAAATCCTCATTTGAAAGTCTCTTAATCCCAAGCCCTAAATCCCACAATTACCACTGATTTTCCTTAATTTCTCATGCTTAGGATGATAAAAATCACTATAATAATAATTTTTAGGACCAAAGACATTACCCCAATGGACTCCTCTGAAAATACCTCTTGAAAAATGCTCCAAAAATTTCTTCCCATTTAAAAAGGGGTGAAAATGATTAAATTTCGTGAAGGCAAGTATTTATGTTCTGCCCTACAATTTCCACATTTGCGGCTTTGGGACCCGCATCTGTTGTCCCGCTTATGTGGAAATTAGTTGCATCTGCAACTTTCATTAATTGACCAGAAATCGTATATGTGGTTTACCGTCCGTAGATGCGCCACCGGTTCTGCGGTATGAGTTACGCATCTGCGGAACCTGAAGGAAAATCAAAACTTCACTTCTGCGGCCACTTAGCCACTTCCGCGGTGCCGCATTTGTGGTTCTCAACCGCAAATGCAAAAATATCGGAAGCAGCAAAAATACAACAGCTGCAATATAACTCAAAACTCCTCGTCAACCATCCGAAATCATCCCGAGGCTCCCGGGACTTCAACCAAAGGCACCAACAAGTCTAATACCACTCCTCAAACTTGTACCAATTCTTAAAACACCTAAAACAACATTGAAACCTCATATTAACCATGGAGTCAAGCCTACGAACTCCAAGGTTCTCAAAGTACACTTTCGAAATCACCTAACGGAGATAACGGAATCCCATTCTGAGGCCGTCTTCACACTGTTCCGACTACGGTTAACTTTCCAACACTTAAGCTCTCATTTAGGGACTAGGTGTCCCAAAACTCTCCAAAACTCAAAACCGAACATCCCGGCAAATAAAAATGGCAAAAATAAACTAGGGGAAAGCAGTTAATAGGGGATCGGGGCTTAAATTCAAAAACTGACCGGCTGGGTCATTACATCCTCCCACACTTGAACATTCATTTGTCCTCAAACGAGCTAAAAGACATACCTGAAGTAGTGAAAAGATGAGGGTACTAGCTGCGCATATCCTGCTCGGCCTCCCAGGTCGCCTCCTTGACCGGCTGACCCCGCCACCGAACCTTCACGGATGCAATGTTCTTTGACCTCAGCTTCCTGACCTGACTGACCAATATTGTCACTGGCTTCTCAACATAAGATAGATCCTTCTCTAATTGGACTGAGCTGAAATCCAACACGTGAGACGAATCACTGTTATACCTTCGGAGCATAGAAACATAAAATACCAGATGAACTCCTGCCAAGCTGGGAGGTAAGGCAAGCTCGTAAGCAACCTCACTAACACGCCTCAATATCTCAAAAGGGCCAATAAACCTCGAACACAACTTCCCCTTCTTCCCAAATCTCATAACGCCCTTCATAGGCGAAACCCGAAGTAGAACCCGCTCTCCAACCATATAGGAAACATCACGAACCTTTCGGTTCGCGTAACTCTTCTATCTGGACTGGGTTGTACGGGGTCTATCCTGAATCACCTTTAGTCTCTCCAAAGCATCCTGAACCAAATTTGTGCCCAATAATCTAGCCTCACCTGGCTCGAACCAACCCACCGGAGATCTACATTGCCTACCATATAAGGCCTCGTACGGTGCCATCTGAATGCTGAACTAATAGTCGTTGTTGTAGGCGAACACCACCAATGGAAAGAACTGATCCCAAGAACCTCCAAATCAATCAAACACGTACGAAGCATATCCTCAAGAATCTGAATAGTGCACTCGGACTGCCCGTCCGTGTGAGGTTGAAATGATGTGCTCAACTCCACCCGAGTACCCAACTCCTGCTATACGTCTCTTCAGAATCGTGATTTGAACTGAGCACCTCTGTCTGAAATGATGGAAATTGGAATACCATGTAGACGGACAATATCCCGGATATAAATCTCCACCAACTTCTCTGAGGAATAGGTAGTACACACAGGGATGAAATGTGAGGACTTGGTCAGCCGATCCATAATAACCTAAATAGCATCGAACTTCCCCAAAGTCCGTGGGAGTCCAAATACGAAGTCCATGGTGATCCGATCCCACTTCCACTCCGGAATCTTTATATGCTGAAGCAATCCACCCGGTCTTTGGTGCTCTTACTTTACCTGCTGATAATTAAGACACCGAGCTACAAACCCAACTATATCCTTCTTCATACGCCTACACCAGTAGTGCTTCCTCAAATCTTGATACATCTTCGCAGCATCCGGATGAACGGAATACCTCAAACTACGGGCCTCCTTTAGAATCAACTCCCGAAGCCCATCAACATTGGGTACACAAACTCGACCATGCATCCTCAATACTCCATCATCACTAATAGTCATATCTCGAGCATCGCCATACAACACTTTTTCCTTAAGAACAAGCAAATGAGGGTCATCAAACTGACGCTCCCGAATACGATTAAACAAGAAAGATCAAGAGACCATACAAACTACAACACGGCTGGGATCGAGCAATTTGAGAATAAACCTAAGCCAAACTTAAATGAAATCAAGCCGGTTAATTTGGGTAGTACTGAAGACGTCAAAGAAACAAAGATAAGCATTCACAAAGATGAAAAAACTCGGGATGCATTGATCCAATTATTGTTTGAATTCAAAGATGTGTTTTCTTGGTAATATGATGACATGCTAGGACTAAGTGTCGATTTGGTTGTTCACAAGTTTCCAACATACCCTGATTATCCCTCTGTCCAGCAAAAGAAAAGAAAGTTCAAAACTGATATCAATGACAAGATTAAAGAAGAGGTCACAAAATAATTGAAAGCGGGGGGTAATCCGAGTAGTCCGATACACCACATGGTTAGCCAATGTAGTTCTAGTACCAAAGAAGGACGGGAAAACTCGAGTGTGTATGGATTACAGAGATTTGAACAAAGCAAGTCCCAAGGAAAATTTCCCATTGCCGAACATCCACATCTTTGTTGATAACTGTGCCAAACATGAGATACAGTCTTTCATGGATTATTATGCAGGATACCACCAGGTGCTGATTGATGAAGAGGATACGGAAAAGACAGCTTTCACCATACCCTAGGGAACCTACTGTTATAGGGTCATGCCTTTTGGTCTGAAGAACGTCGGGGCAACCTACATGAGGGCCATGGCTGCCATTTTTCATGACATGATGCACCAAGAGATAGAGGTGTATGTGGATGACGTGATCATCAAGTCCAAGACCCAGGATGACCATGTTCAGGATTTTAGAAAATTCTTTGAGTGGCTGCGCAAATATGATCTGAAGCTAAACCCAACCAAGTGTGCATTTGGGGTACCGTCTGGCAAACTCTTGGGATTCATAGTCAGTCGGAGGGGTAACAAGCTATATCCAACAAAGATAAAGTCTATTCAGGATTTGCCTCCTCCGAGAACCAAGAAGGATTTGATGAGCTTATTGGGCAGATTGAACTACATCAGCCGGTGCATTGCTCCGTTGACATCCACGTGTTAACCCATATTCAAGTTGTTGAAGAAATATGCGACGATCAAATGGACAGACGAGTGCCAAGAAGCTTTTAATAAAATCAAAGAATATCTGTCGAACCCGCTAGTCCTGGTCTCAACTGAGCCAAGGAGACCTCTGTTCTTATATCTGTCGGTCTTGGAAAATTCTTTTGGCTGTGTCCTCGGGCAACATGATGTGACCGAGAAAACAAAACATGCAATCTATTATTTGAGTAAAAGTTCACCAGTTATAAAGCTAAATATACCTTGTTGGAAAGGACTTGCTGCGCTCTAACTTGGGTTGCTCAGAAGCTGAGGCATTACTTGTCAGCCTACACCACCTATCACATTACCAAGTTGGACCCTTTTAAAGTACTTATTCCAGAAGCCTACGGGAAGGTTAGCAAAATGGTAGATCATGCTTACTGAATTTGACATAGTCTATGTCACCCGCACAATGACGAAAGGCCAGGCTTTAGCGGATCATATCGTTGAAAACCCGGTTGACGATGAACACCAACCTTTGAGCACCTACTTCCCGGATGAGGAGGTAAATTTAGAGGCAATATCCAAAGATACAAATTCTTGGAAAATTTTCTTTGATAGAGTTGTGAACGCAAAAGGTGTTGGAATTAGGGCAATCTTGATCTCACCCATTGGTCAGCATTATCGAGCCACAACCCAACTTCAATTTTTGTACACAAATAACATTGCCGAGTATGAAGCATGTATTATAGGTATGAATATGGCAATTGAACAAGATGTCGAAGAATTGTTAATCATGACAGATTCAGATCTGATTATCCGACAAGCTCAAAGAGAACGGGACACCCAAGATGTCAAATATATCCCCTACAGGCAACATGTGGAAGACCTTAGCAAGCAATTCAAGTCATTAGAGTTCAGGTACATCCCCCTTTGTCACAATGAACTAACTGATGCACTAGCAACTTTGGCATCGATGCTGCCATATCCAAAAAATGCTCACATTGATCCCCTGGAAATCCAAATCCGGGAAATGCACGATTACTGTAATACGGTTGAGGCAAAACCAAATATTCAGCCATGGTATCATGTCATCAAAAGATTTCCGAAATCTAAAGAATACCCCGAGAAAGCCAGTGGATACCAAAATAGAACCATTAGATGGCATGCGAGTGGTTTCTTCTTGAGCGGTGATATATTGTACAAAAAGACTCCAGATCTCAATTTGTTAAGATGTGTTGACGCCGAAGAGGCCGGAAAAATCATGTATGAAGTGCAATCAGGAGTGTGCGGACCCCACATGAACGAGTATGTTTTGGCAAAGAAAATCCTTTGAGCGGGTTATTGCTGGATGACTATGTAAAAAGACTGCTTTAGTTTCGTCCGAAAACGCCATCAGTGTCAAGTGCACGGTGATTTAACTTATGCACCACCTGCAAATTTGCATCCCATGTCAGCGCCTTGGCCATTTGTTGCCTGGGAAATGGACGTCATTGGGCCAATTTAGCTGAAAGCTTCAAATGGGCATAGATTCATATTGGTCTCTATCGACTACTTCACAAAGTGGGTTGAAGCAATTACTCTCAAATTTGTCGCCAAGAAAGCTGTAGTAGACTTCGTGCATTCCAACCTCATTTGCCGTTTTGGTATCCTGCAACAATCATTATGGATAATGCTACAAATTTGAATAGTTATTTGATGAGGGAGATATGTGAACAATTCAAGATAATGCATCGGAACTCTACTCCTTATTGTCCCAAAGCCAATGGTGTCGTCGAAGCAGCGAACAAGAATATCAAAATGATTTTGAGAAAGATGCTTCAAAGTTCAAGGCAGTGGCATGAAAAGTTGTTATTTGCATTGTTGGAGGAAATGAGCCTGAAATAGTTATAAATGCAGATGCAGACAAAAGGTACTATGTCTAATACTTCTGCAGCAATAACATTATCCGATTAGGATGATAAAGGCTTTCATTCTTGGTACCCCAACCACTTTAATCTTTTGCTAACCCTTTGAGTCGGTTACCTTTCTTTCATTGCCCTCTTTGGAACTCAAAGACGCTTGTAAAAAAATATAAAAAATGAAAAATGGTGAAAAAGAAAAGAAAAAGAAAAAAAGAAAAGAACAACAAAAACAAAATGCTTCACCGAACTACGTTCGACTTGATTTCGAAAGAATATGTAGGTTGCCTCTCTCTAGGGTTCATTCACACCAAAATAAAAATACTATTTCCCCCAAAAGTGAAACTGTGGTAGATGTTACAATGGTTCGGTGATGATCCCACCCGAATGCTTCCAAAGTTGTAATTCGATAATAATTCTTTTTACCCAAACCTTGTTCAAGTCTTCCGATCAATCGGCAAAAGGTTTTTAAAATCGGAGAACGCAGTTGTTTAGATCCGATGAAAACAAGATGAGAGAAATAAAATGAGAGAGTCTTATTGGTGAAAACCCACGGGCACCATAAGTCGACAATGAGCAGTGAAACTGAAAATTGAGAGAGTCTTGTTAGTGAAAACTCGTAAAAAGTACTATAAGGCGGCGGTGAGAAGAGAAACGAGAGATGTCGATTGGCAACAACCCGCAAAGGGTGCCGTTGATCGAAAAGAAAAATCCTCACCACCATTGGTATTGAAAGAGTCCTTGCAAGGTTCTCAGTTTTAAAACACGGGTCGCAATGGGTTTATGAGAAGTTAGATAGTTTTGCAGATCAGGTATACAGTCCAAGAAACATGTCATGTCTATCGAAGTCCGCATGCACCTTAGATAAGTCCTTCTTTCCTCCCCGAAAGGGACACTTCTCCTAAAATTCATTTTCTTGCCCTTTGTTTACTTTTTCTTGAATCCCTTTCGGTCTAACTCTCTTCCGAAACTAATACAAACAAAATGTGGAAAGATTGGTTTTACCGGGTTCTGCTTAATAAAAGCCAAGTCCAAAGAAAAGTACCCAACCTCAGCGGGTGTATCAAGTCGATCCTGACTGGCAATGATAGTCGATGCTCTAAAATCAAATTTGTTGAAAATAAAATTAAACCCGAAGTCAAAAGCCCCCAGAGGCAGAATAAAGTGAAAGAGCCAAAGCCCCATACAACTTAGCTGTCATAAGAAATTTTGAAAAGTTGAGTTCCTCGGTTTTAGGAGAGAGATCAAACTTCAAAAAAGCCAGCAAGCAGTAGAGGTTCTCACCAAAAGATGTTGGGCCGAGATCAAGTGATCAAAAACAATGAAGGCCACAAAGCCAACCACCATTTCAAACTAACGATTGTTCTTTGTTTGAAAAAATTGAAACAAGTCTAATCCATAGCAACTGCGCAAGAAGCAGGTGCAACCAAAAAGAAAAAAAGAGATACTCAAAAGCTAGCAAACAAAGATAAGAAAAAGGGAAGTTTCCTCAAAAACATTTCTTGCAATTTACTAAAAAATGAAATGACAAATGAAAAAAAAAGAGAAAAGAAGAAAATTCAAAAACAAATGGTAGTTTAGGAACCCAACCTCTACTTTTATGCTTTTCCAACATTAGGGCTCCAATTCCTAAGTTGAGATTTTTAGACATAGGGTCTCAATTTTCTAGTTGCCTTTTTTTTGCCAACACTAGGGCTCCAATCCCTGAATTGAGACTTTTAGACATAGAGCCTCCATTCCTAGTCGCCTCTTTGCCAACATTAGGGCTCCAATCCCAGAGTTGAGAATTTTAGACATAGGGCCTCCATTCCGCTGGTCGCCTTTTTTGCCAACTTTAGAACCTCCATTCCCTAGTCCCCTTTTTTCCAATATTAGGGCTACAATCCCTGAGTTGAGATTTTGAGATATGTGGCCTCCATTCCCTAGTCACATTTTTTTCCAACATTCGAGCTCCAATCCCTGATTTAAGAATTTTAGACATATGGCCTCCATTCCATAGTCGGCTTTGCTGCAAATATTAGGGCTCCAATTCCTGAGTTGAGACTTTTAGACACAGGGCATCCATTCCCTAGTCACATTTTTTGCCAACATTTGGGCTCCAATAGGTCCTCCATTCCCTAGTCACCTTTTTTGCCAACATTATGGCTCTAATAAGGCCTCCATTCCCTAGTCCCCTTTTTTTCTAACATTTAAGCTCCAATCCCTAAGTGGAGATTTTTAGACATAGGGCCTCCATTCCCTAGTCGCCTTTTTTGCTAACATTAGGGCTCCAATCCATGCGTTGAGATTTTTAGACATAGGGCCACCATTCCCTAGTTGTCGTTTTTGCCAACATAAAGGCTCCAATCCCTGAGTTGAGGAAGTATGACATAGGGCCTCCATTCCCTAGTTGCCATTTTTTGCCAACAATAGGGCTCTAATCCCTGAGTTGAGACTTTTAGATATAGGACCTCTATTCTCTAGTCACCTTTTTTGCCAACACTAGAGCTCCAATCCCTGAGTTGAGAGTTTTAGACTTAGGGCCTCCATTCCTAGTCGCCTTTTTTGCGGACATTAGAGCTCCAATCCCAAAGTTGAGATTTTAGACATAGGGCTTCCATTCCCTAGTCGCCGTTTTCCCCAACATTAAGGCTCCAATACCTAAGTTGAGATTTTTAGACATAGAGCCTCCATTCCCTAGTCGCCTGTTTTGCCAACATTAGGGCTCCAATACCTCAGTTGAGAATTTTAGACATAACGCCTCCATTCCCTAGTCACCTTTTTTGCCAACATTAGGAATCCAATCTCTGAGTTGAGATTTTTTATACAAGGGGCCTCCATTCCCTAGTCGTCTTTTTGCCAATATTTTTGATTCAATACCTGAGTTGAGAATTTTAAATATGGGGCCTCCATTCCCTAGTCACCTTTTTTGCAAACACTAGGGCTCCAATATCTAAGTTGAGACTTTTAGACATAGATCCTCCGTTCCCTAGTCGCCTTTTTTGCCAACATTAGGGTACCAATCCCTGATTTTTGAATTTTAGACATAGAGCCTCCATTCTCTTGTCGCCTTTTTTGCCAACATTATGGATCCAATCTCTGAGTTGAGATTTTTAGAAATAGGGCCTCCATTGTCTTGTCATTTTTTTGCCAATATTAGGGCTCCAATAACAGAGTTTAGAATTTAGACATAGGGCCTCCATTCCCTAGTCGCCTTTTTTTCCAATATAAGCAATCTAATCCAAGAGTTGAGAATTTTAGACACAGGGCCTACATTCCCAGTCGCCTTTTTTGCCTACGTTAGGGCTCCAATCCCTGAGTTGAGAATTTTAGCTGTAGTGCCTCCATTCCCTAGTTGCCTTTTTCGCCTACATTAGGGCTCTAATTCCTGAATAAAGAATTTTAGACAGAGGGCCACCATTCCCCAGTCTCCATTTTTCCAACATTAGGGCACCAATCCCTTAGTTGAGAATTTTAGGCATTGGGCCACCATTCCCCAGTAGCCTTTTTTGCCGACATTAGGGCTCTAATCCCTGAGTTGAGAATTTTAGACATAGGGCCTCCATTCCCTAGTGTCCTTATTTTGCCAACATTAGGTCTCCAACGACTGAGTTTAGACTTTTATACATAGGGCCTCCATTCCCTAGTCACCTTTTTTGCCAACATAAGGGCTTCAATCCCTGAGTTGAGAATATTAGACATAGGGCCTCCATTCCCCAGTCGACTTTTTTGCCGAAATTAGGGCTCCAAACCCTGAGTTAAGAATTTTAGATATAGTGCCTCCATTCCCTAGTCACCTTTTTTTGCCAATATTAGGGCTCCAATCCCTAATTTGAGAATTTTAGACATAGGGCCTCCATTCCCCAATTGCCTTTTTTACCGACATTAGGGCTCCAATCCCTGAGTCGAGAATATTAGACATAGGGCCTCCATTCCCTAGTCACCTTTTTTGCCAACATTAGGACTCCAATCCCTGAGTTGACACTTTGAGACAAAGAGCCTCCATTCCCTAGTCGCCTTTTTGCCAACATTAGGGCTCCAATCCAAAAGTTTAGAATTTTAGACATAGGGCCTCCATTCCCTAGTCACCTTTTTTGCCAACATTAGGGCTCAATCCCTAAGTTGAGAATTTTAGACATACAACCTCCATTCCCTAGTCCCCTTTTTTTTTCCAACATTAGGGCTTCAATCCCTGAATTGAGAATTTTAGTTATAAGGCCTCCATTCCCTAGTCACATTTTTTGCCAACATTCGGGCTCTAATCCCTGAGTTAAGAATTTTAGACATATGGCCTCCATTCCCTAGTCGGCTTTTCTGCAAACATTAGGGTTCAAATTTCTGAGTTGAGACTTTTAGACATAGGGCATCCATTCCCTAGTCACATTTTTTGCCAACATTAGGGCTCCAATAAGTCCTCCATTCCCTAGTCACCTTTTTTGCCAACATTATGGCTCTAATAAGGCCTCCATTCCCTAGTCGCCTTTTTTCCCAACATTTAATCTCCAATCCCTAAGTGGAGATTTTTAGACATAGGGCCTCCATTCCATAGTCTCCTTTTTTGCAAATATTAGGGCTCCAATCCCTGAGTTGAGATTTTTAGACAGAGGGCCTCCATTCCCTAGTTGCCTTTTTTGCCAACATAAAGACTCCAATCCCTGAGTTGAGAATTTTAGACATAGGGCCTCCATTCCCCAGTCGACTTAGGATCCAATCCCTGAGTTAAGAATTTTAGATATAGTGCCTCCATTCCCTAGTCGCCTTTTTTTGCCAACATTAGGGCTCCAATCACTAATTTGAGAATTTCAGACATAGGGCCTCCATTCCCCAATTGCCTTTTTTGCCGACATTTGGGCTCCAATCCGTGAGTCGAGAATATTAGACATAGGGCCTCCATTCCCTAGTCATCTTTTTTTCCAACATTAGGACTCCAATCCCTGAGTTGAGACTTTTAGACATAGAGCCTCCATTCCCTAGTCGCCGTTTTGCCAACATTAGGGCTCCAATCCCAGAGTTGAGAATTTTAGAAATAGGGCCTCCATTCCCTAGTCGCCTTTTTTGCCAACATTAGGGCTTCAATCCCTGAGTTGAGAATATTAGACATAGAACGTCCATTACCTAGTCCCCTTTTTTCCCAACATTAGGGCATCCATTCCCTAGTCACATTTTTTGCCAAAATTTGGGCTCCAATAGGTCCTCCATTCCCTAGTCACCTTTTTTGCCAACATTATGGCTCTATAAAGGCCTCCATTCCCTAGTCGCCTTTTTTTCCAACATTTAAGCTCCAATCCCTAAGTGGAGATTTTTAAACATAGGGCCTCCATTCCCTAGTTGCCTTTTTTGCCAACATAAAGGCTCCAATCCCTGAGTTGAGAAAGTATGACATAGGGCCTCCATTCCCTAGTTGCATTTTTTTGCCAACATTAGAGCTCTAATCCCTGAGTTGAGACTTTTAGATATACGACCTCTATTCTCTAGTCACCTTTTTTGCCAACATTAGAGCTCCAATCCCTGAGTTGAGATTTTTAGACTTAGGGCCTCCATTCATAGTCGCCTTTTTTGCGAACATTAGAGCTCTAATCCCAAAGTTGAGATTTAATACATAGGGCTTCCATTCCCTAGTCGCCTTTTTCCCCAACATTAAGGCTCAAATACCTAAATTGAGATTTTTAGACATAGGGCCTGCATTCCCTAGTCGCCTTTTTTGCCAACATTAGGGCTCCAATACCTCAGTTGAGAATTTTAGACATAGCGCCTCCATATAGTCGCCTTTTTTGCCAACATTTGGACTACAATCTCTAAGTTGAGATTTTTTATACAATGGGCCTCCATTCCTTTTGTCGCCTTTTTGCCAATATTTGGAATTCAATTCCTGAGTTGAGAATTTTAGATATGGGGCCTCCATTCCCTAGTCGCCTTTTTTGCAAACACTAGGGCTCCAATATCTAAGTTGAGACTTTTAGACATAGATCCTCCATTCCCTAGTCGCCTTTTTTGCCAACATTAGGGTACCAATCCCTGAGTTGAGAATTTTAGACATAGAGCCTCCATTCCGTTGTCGCCTTTTTTGCCAACATTAGGGATGCAATCTCTGAGTTGAGATTTTTAAACATAGAGCCTTCGTTCCCTAGTCGCCTTTTCTGCCAACATTAGGGCTCCAATCCCTGAGTTAAGATTTTTAGACATAAGGCCTCCATTCCCTAGTCATCTTTTTTGCCAATATTGGGGCTCCAATACCAGAGTTCAGAATTTTAGACATAGGGCCTCCATTCCCTAGTCGCCTTTTTCCAATATAAGGGATCTAATCCATGAGTTGAGAATTTTAGGCACAGGTCCTACATTCCCAGTCGCATTTTTTGCCGACATTAGGGCTCCTATCACTGAGTTGAGAATTTTAGCTATAGTTCCTCCATTCCCTAGTTGCCTTTAATGCCCACATTAGGGCTCTAATTCCTGATTTAAGAATTTTAGATAGAGGGCCTCCATTCCCCAGTCTCCATTTTTCCAACATTAGGGATCCAATCCCTTAGTTGAGAATTTTAGACATTGGGCCTCCATTCCCCAGTAGCCTTTTTTGCCGACATTAGGGCTCTAATCCCTAAGTTGAGAATTTTAGACATAGGGCCTCCATTCCCTAGTGTCATTTGTTGCCAAAATTAGGGTTCCAATCATTGAGTTTAGACTTTTATACATAGGGTCTCCATTCCCTAGTCACCTTTTTTGCTAACATAAGGGCTCCAATCCCTGAGTTGAGAATTTTAAACATAGGGCCTCCATTCCCCAGTCGACTTTTTTGCCGACATTAGGGCTCCAATCCCTGAGTTAAGAATTTTAGATATAGTGCCTCCATTCCCTAGTCGCCTTTTTTTTGCCAACATTAGGGCTCCAATTCCTATTCTAATAATATTAGACATAGGGCCTCCATTACCCAATTTCCTTTTTTGCCGACATTACGGCTCCAATACCTGAGTTGAGAATATTAGACATAGGGCCTCCATTCCCTAGTCACCTTTTTGCCAACATTATAGCTCTTATAAGGCCTCCATTCCCTAGTCGCCTTTTTTTCCAACATTTAAGATCCAATCCCTAAGTGGAGATTTTTAGATATAGGGCCTCTATTCCCTAGTCGCCTTTTTTGCTAACATTAGGGCTCCAATCCCTGATTTGAGATTTTTAAACATAGGGCCTCCATTCCCTAGTTGCCATTTTTTCCAACATAAAGGCTCCAATCCCTGAGTTGAGAAAGTATGACATAGGGCCTCCATTCCCTAGTTGCCATTTTTTGCCAACATTAGGGCTCTAATCCCTGAGTTGAGACTTTTAGATATAGGACCTCCATTCTCTAGTCACCTTTTTTTGCCAACGTTAGAGCTCCAGTCCCTGAGTTGATATTTTTAGACTTAGGGCCTCCATTCCTAGTCGCCTTTTTTGCGAACATTAGAGCTCCAATCCCAAAATTGAGATTTTAGACATAGGGCTTCCATTCCCTAGTCGCCTTTTTCCCTAACATTAAGGCTCCAATACTTAAGTTGAGATTTTTATACATAGGGCCTCCATTCCCCAGTCGACTTTTTTGCCGACATTAGGGCTCCAATCCCTGAGTTAAAAATTTTAGATGTAGTACCTCCATTCCCTAGTCGCCTTTTTTTGCCAACGTTAGGGCTCCAATCCCTAATTTGAGAATATTAGACTTAGGGCTCCAATTGCATTTTTTGCCGACATTAGGGCTCCAATCCCTGAGTCGAGAATATTAGACATAGAGCCTCCATTCCCAAGTCACCTTTTTTGCCAATATTAGGACTCCAATCCCTGAGTTGAGACTTTTAGGCATAGAGCCTCCATTCCCTAGTCGCCTTTTTACCAACATTAGGGCTCCAATCCCAGAGTTGAGAATTTTAGACATTGGGCCTCCATTCCCTAGTCGCCTTTTTTGCCAACATTACGGCTTCAATCCCTGAGTTGAGAATATTAGACATAGAACCTCCATTCCCTAGTCCCTTTTTTCCAACATTAGGGCTCCAATCCCTGAGTTGAGATTTTTAGATATATGGCCTCCATTCCCTAGTCACATTTTTTGCCAACATTCGGGCTCCAATCCCTGAGTTAAAATTTTTAGACATATGGCCTCCATTCCCTAGTCGGCTTTTCTGCAGACATTAGGGCTCCAATCCCAAAGTTGATATTTTAGACACAGGGCTTCCATTCACTAGTTGCCTTTTTCCCCAACAATAAGGCTCCAATACCTAAGTTGAGATTTTTAGACATAGGGCCTCCATTCCCCAGTCAACTTTTTTGCCGACATTAGGGCCCCAATCCCTGAGTTACGAATTTTAGATATAGTGCCTCCATTCCTTAGTTGCCATTATTTGCCAACATTAGGGCTCCAATCCCTAATTTGAGAATATTAGACATAGGGCCTCCATTCCCCAATTGCCTTTTATGCCGACATTAGGGCTCCAATCCATGAATCGAGAATATTAGACATAGGGCCTCCATTCCCTAGTCACCTTTTTTGACAATATTAGGACTCCAATCCCTGCGTTGAGACTTTTAGACATAGAGCCTCCAATTCCCTAGTCGCCTTTTTGCCAACATTAGGGCTCCAATCCCAGAGTTGAGAATTTTAGACATAGGGCCTCCATTCCCTAGTCCCCTTTTTTCCAACATTAGGTCTCCAATCCGTGAGTTGATATTTTTAGATATATGGCCTCCATTCCCTAGTCACATTTTTTGCCAACATTCGGGCTCCAATCCCTGAGTAAAGAATTTTCGACATATGACCTTCATTCCCTAGTCAGCTTTTCTGCAAACATTAAGGCTCCAATTCCTGAGTTGAGACTTTTAGACATAGGGCATCCATTCCCTAGTCACATTTTTTGCCAACATTAAGGCTCCAATACCTAAGTTGAGATTTTTAGACATAGGGCCTCCATTCCCCAGTCGACTTTTTTGCCAATATTAGGACTCCAATCCCTGAGTTGAGACTTTTCGACATAAGGCCTCCATTCCCTAGTCACTTTTTTGCCAACATTAGGACTCCAATCCCTGAGTTGAGACTCTTAGACATAGAGCCTCCAATTCCATAGTCGCCTTTTTTGCCAACATTAGGGCTTCAATCCCTGAGTTGAGAATTTTAGACATAGAACCTCCATTCCCTAGTCCCCTTTTTTCCAACATTAGGGCTCCAATCCCTGAGTTGAGATTTTCAGATATATGGTCTCCATTCCCTAGTCACATTTTTTGCCAACATTCGGGCTCCAATCCCTGAGTTAAGAATTTTCGACATATGACCTCCATTCCCTAGTCGGCTTTTCTGCAAACATTAAGGCTCCAATTCCTGAGTTGAGACTTTTAGACATAGGGCATCCATTCCCTAGTCACATTTTTTGCCAACATTAAGGCTCCAATACCTAAGTTGAGATTTTTAGACATAGGGCCTCCATTCCCCAGTCGACATTTTTGCCGACATTAGGGCCCCAATCCCTGAGTTACTAATTTTAGATATAGTGCCTCCATTCCCTAGTCACCTTTTTTGCCAACATTATGGCTCTAATAAGGCCTCCATTCCCTAGGCATCTTTTTTTTCCCACATTTAAGCTCCAATCCCTAAGTGGAGATTTTTAGACATAGGGCCTCCATTCCATAGTCGCCTTTTTTTCCTAACATTAGTGCTCCAATCCCTGAGTTGAGATTTTTAGACATAGGGTCTCCTTTCCCTAGTTGCCTTTTTTCCAACATAAAGGCAACAATCCCTGACTTGAGAAAGTATGACATAGGGCCTCCATTCCCTAGTCACCTTTTTTGCCAACATTAGAGCTCCAATCCCTAAGTTGAGATTTTTAGACTTAGGGCCTCCATTCCTAGTCGCCTTTTTTGCGAACATTAGAGCTCCAATTTAGCCCGAGTCTCCTTTTCCCCAATATTAATGTTCCAATACCTAAGTTGAGATTTTTAGACATGGAGCCTCCTTTCCCTAGTCGCCTTTTTTGCCAACATTAGGGCTCCAATACCTCAGTTGAGAATTTTAGACATAGCGCCTCCAATCTCTAGTCGCCTTTTTTGCCAACATTAGGACTTCAATCTCTGAGTTGAGATTTTTTATACAAGGGGCCTCCATTCCCTAGCCGCCTTTTTGCTAATATTTGGGATTCAATTCCTGAGTTGAGAATTTTAGATATAGGGCCTCCATTTCCTAGTCGCCTTTTTTGCAAACACTAAGGCTCCAATATCTAAGTTGAGACTTTTAGACATAGATCCTCCATTCCCTAGTCGCCTTTTTTTGCCAACATTAGGGTACCAATCCCTGATTTTAGAATTTTAGACATAGAGCCTCCATTCCCTTGTCGCCTTTTTTGCCAACATTATGGATCCAATCTCTGAGTTGAGATTTTTAAACATAGAGCCTCCGTTCGCTAGTCGCCTTTTCTGCCAACATTAGGGCTCCAATCCCTGAGTTGAGATTTTTAGGCATAGGGCCTCCATTCCCTTGTCATCTTTTTTGCCAATATTAGGGCTCCAATACCAGAGTTCAAAATTTTAGAGATAGGGCCTCCAATCCCTAGTCGCCTTTTTTCCGATATAAGGGATCTAATCCATGAGTTGAGAATTTTAGACACAGGTCCTACATTCCCAGTCGCCTTTTTTGCCGACATTAGGGCTCTAATCCCTGAGTTGAGGCTTTTAGATATAGGACCTCCATTCTCTAGTCACCTTTTTTGCCAACATTAGAGCTCCAATAACTGAGTTGATATTTTTAGACTTAGGGCCTCCATTCCTAGTCGCCTTTTTTGCGAACATTAGAGCTCCAATCCCAAAGTTGAGATTTTAGACATAGGGCTTCCATTCCCTAGTTGCCTTTTTCACCAACATTAAGGCGACAATAACTAAGTTGAGATTTTTAGACATAGGGCCTCCATTCCCCAGTTGACTTTTTTGCCGACATTAAGGCTCCAATCCCTGAGTTAAGAATCTTAGATATAGTACCTCCATTCCCTAGTCGCCTTTTTTGGCCAACATTAGGGCTCCATTCCCTAATTTGAGAATATTAGATATATGGCCTCCATTCCCTAATTGCCTTTTTTGCCGACATTAGGGCTCCAACCCCTGAGTCGAGAATATTAGACATAGAGCCTCCATTCCCTAGTTACCTTTTTTGCCAACATTAGGACTCCAATCCCTGAGTTGAGACTTTTAGACATAGAGCCTCCATTCCCTAGTCGCCTTTTTACCAACATTAGGGATCCAATCCCAGAGTTGAGAATTTTAAACATAGGGCCTCCATTCCCTAGTCGCCTTTTTTGCCAACATTAGGGTTTCATTCCCTGAGTTGAGAATTTTAGACATAGAACCTCCATTCCTTAGTCCCTTTTTTTCTAACATTAGGGCTCCAATCCCTGAGCTGAGATGTTTAGATATATCGCCTACATTCCCTAGTCACATTGTTTGCCAACATTCGGGCTCCAATCCCTGAGTTAAGAATTTTAGACATATGGCCTCCATTCCCTAGTCGGCTTTTCTGCAAATATTAGGGCACCAATCCCAATGTTGAGATTTTTGACATAGGGCTTCCATTCCCTAGTCGCCCCCAACATTAAGGCTCCAATGCCTAAGTTGAGATTTTTAGACATAGGGCCTCCATTCCCCAGTCGACTTTTTTGCCAACATTAGGGCTCCAATCTCTGAGTTACGAATTTTAGATATAGTGCCTCCATTCCCTAGTCTCCTTTATTTTCCAACATTAAGGATCCAATCCCTAATTTGAGAATATTAGACATAGGGCCTCCATTCCCCAATTGCCTTTTTTGCCGACATTAGGGCTCCAATCCCTGAATCGAGAATATTGGTCATAAGGCCTCAATTCCCTAGTCACATTTTTTACCAACATTAGGACTCCAATCTCTGAGTTGAGACTTTTAGACATAGAGCCTCCAATTCCCTAGTCGACTTTTACCAACATTAGAGCTCCAATCCCAGAGTTGAGAATTTTAGACATATGGCCTCCATTCCCTAGTCGCCTTTTTTGCCAACATTAGGGCTTCAATCCCTGAGTTGAGAATTTTAGACATAGAACCTCCATTACCTAGTCCCTTTTTTTCCAACATTAGGGCTCCAATCCCTGAGTTGAGGTTTTTAGATATATGGCCTCCATTCCCTAGTCACATTTTTTGCCAACATTCGGGCTCCAATCCCTGAGTTAAAATTTTTAGACATATGGCCTCCATTCCCTAGTCGCCCCCAACATTAAGGCTCCAATCCCTAAGTTGAGATTTTTAGACATAGGGCCTCCATTCCCTAGTCGCCCCCAACATTAAGGCTCCAATCCCTAAGTTGAGATTTTTAGACATAGGGCCTCCATTCCCTAGTCGCCCCCAACATTAAGGCTCCAATCCCTAAGTTGAGATTTTTAGACATAGGGCCTCCATTCCCTAGTCGCCCCCAACATTAAGGCTCCAATCCCTAAGTTGAGATTTTTAGACATAGGGCCTCCATTCCCTAGTCGCCCCCAACATTAAGGCTCCAATCCCTAAGTTGAGATTTTTAGACATAGGGCCTCCATTCCCTAGTCGCCCCCAACATTAAGGCTCCAATCCCTAAGTTGAGATTTTTAGACATAGGGCCTCCATTCCCTAGTCGCCCCCAACATTAAGGCTCCAATCCCTAAGTTGAGATTTTTAGACATAGGGCCTCCATTCCCTAGTCACATTTTTTGCCAACATTCGGGCTCCAATCCCTGAGTTAAAATTTTTAGACATATGGCCTCCATTCCCTAGTCGGCTTTTATGCAAACATTAGGGCTCCAATTCTTGAGTTGAGACTTTTAGACATAGGGCATCCATTCCCTAGTCACATTTTTTTTCCAACATTAGGGCTCCAATAAGTCCTCCATTCCCTAGTCACCTTTTTTGTCAACATTATGTCTCTAATAAGGCCTCTATTCCCTAGGCGTCTCTTTTTCCAACATTTAAGCTCCAATCCCTAAGTGGAGATTTTTAGAAATAGGGCCTCCATTCCCTAGTTGCATTTTTTGCCAATATAAAGGCTCCAATCCCTGAGTTGAGAAAGTATGACATTGGGCCTTCATTCCCTAGTTGCCATTTGTTTCCAACATTAGGGCTCTAATCCCTGAGTTGAGACATTTAGATACAGGACCTCTATTCTCTAGTCACCTTTTTTTCCAACATTAGAGATCCAATCCCTGAGTTGAGATTTTTAGACTTAGGGCCTCCATTCCTAGTCACTTTTTTTGTGAACATTAGAGCTCTAATCCCAAAGTTGAGATTTTAGTCATAGGGCTTCCATTCCCTAGTCGCCTTTTTCCCCAACATTAATGTTCCAATACCTAAGTTGAGATTTTTAGACATAGAGCCTGCTTTCCCTAGTCGCCTTTTTTGCCAACATTAGGGCTCCAATACCTCAGTTGAGAATTTTAGACATAGCGCCTCCAATCCCTAGTTGCCTTTTTTGCCAACATTAGGACTCCCATCTCTGAGTTGAGATTTTTTATACAAGGGGCCTCCATTCTCTAGTTACCTTTTTGCCAATATTTGGGATTCAATTCCTGAGTTGAGAATTTTAGATATAGGGCCTCCATTCCCTAGTCGCCTTTTTTGCTAACACTAGGGCTCCAATATCTAAGTTGAGACTTTTAGACATAGATCCTCCGTTCCCTAGTCGCCTTTTTTGCCAACATTAGGGTACCAATCCCTGATTTTTGAATTTTAGACATAGAGCCTCCATTCTCTTGTCGCCTTTTTTGCCAACATTAGGGTACCAATCCCTGATTTTTGAATTTTAGACATAGAGCCTCCATTCTCTTGTCGCCTTTTTTGCCAACATTATGGATCCAATCTCTGAGTTAAGATTTTTAAACATAGATCCTCCGTTCCCTAGTCGCCTTTTCTGCCAACATTAGGGCTCCAATCCCTGAGTTAAGATTTTTAGACATAGGGCCTCCATTCCCTTGTCATCTTTTTTGCCAATATTAGGGCTCCAATACCAGAGTTCAAAATTTTAGACATAGGGCCTCCATTCCTTAGTCGACGTTTTTCCAATATAAGGGATCTAATCGATGAGTTGAGAATTTTAGACACAGGGCCTACATTCCCAGTCGCCGTTTTTGCTGACATTAGGGCTCTAATCCCTGGGTTGAGAATTTTAGCTATAGTGCCTCCATTCCGTAGTTGCCTTTTTTGCCCACATTAGGGCTCTAATTCCTGAGTTAAGAATTTTAGACAGAGGGCCTCCAATCTCAGAGTTGAGATTTTTTATACAAGGGGCCTCCATTCCCTAGTCGCATTTTTGCCAATATTTGGGATTTAATTCCTGAGTTGAGAATTTTAGATAGGTGCCTCCATTCCCTAGTTTCCTTTTTTGCAAACACTAGGGCTTCAATATCTAAGTTAAGACTTTTAGACATAGATCCTCCATTCCCTAGTCGCCTTTTTTGCCATAAAAAAACGTTACCAATCCCTGAGTTGAGAATTTTAGACATAGAGCCTACATTCCCTTGTCGCCATTTTTGCAAACATTAGGGATCCAATCTCTGATTTGAGATTTTTAAACATAGAGCCTCCGTTCCCTAGTCGCCTTTTCTGCCAACATTAGGGCTCCAATCCCTGAGTTGAGATTTTTAGAGATAAGGCCTCCATTCCCTAGTCATCTTTTTTTGCCAATATTAGGGCTCCAATACCAGAGTTCAGAATTTTAGACATAGAGCCTCCACTCCCTAGTCGCCTTTTTTTCCAATATAAGGTTTCTAATCCATGAGTTGATAATTTTAAAGATAGGGCCTACATTCCCGGTCGCCTTTTTTGCCGACATTAGGGCTCCAATCCCTGAGTTGAGAATTTTAGCTATAGTGCCTCCATTCCCTAGTTGCGTTTTTTGCCCACATTAGGGCTCTAATTCCTGAGTTAAAAATTTTAGACAAAGGGCTTCCATTCCCTAGTATCCACTTTTCCAACATTAGGGCTCCAATCACTTAGTTGAAAATTTTAGACATTGGGCCTCCATTCCCCAATAGCCTTTTTTGCCGACATTAGGGCTTTAATCCATGAGTTGAGAATTTTAGACATAGGGCCTCCATTCCCTAGTGTCCTTTTATTGCCAACATTAGGTCTCCAATCCATGTGTTGAGATTTTTAGACATAAGGCCTCCATTCCCTAGTCGCCTTTTTTGCAACATTAGGGCTCCAATCCCTGAGTTGAGAATTTTAGACATAGGTCCTCCAACCGCAGTCGACTTTTTTGCCGACATTAGGGCTCCAATCCCTGAGTTAAGAATTTTAGATATAGTGCCTCCATTCCCTAGTCGCCTTTTTTGCCAACAGTAGGGCTCCAATCCCTAATTTGAGAATATTAGACATAGGGCCTCCATTCCCCGATTGCCTTTTTTGCCGACATTAGGGCTCTAATCCCTGAGTAAAGAATATTAGACATAGGGCCTTCCATTCCCTAGTCACCTTTTTTGCCAACATTAGGACTCCAATCCCTGAGTTGAGACTTTTAGACATAGGGACTCTTTTCCCTAGTCGCCCTTTTTACCAACATTAGGGCTCCAATCCCTACGTTGAGAATTTTAGACATAAGTCTTCCATTCCTAGTGTACTTTTTTTCCAACATTAGGGCTCTAATTCCTGAGTTGAGACTTTTGACGTAGGGTCTCCATTCCCAAGTTGCCTTTTTGCCAACATTAGGGCTTCAATCCCTGAGTTGAGAATTTCAGACATAGGCTTCCATTCCCTAGTCGAATTCTTTGCCAACATTAGGGCTCCATTCCCTGAGTTGAGATTTTAGACATAAGGCCTCCATTCTCTATTCTTTATTTTTTCAAATATTAGGGCTCCAATCCCTGAGTTGAGATTTTTTGACATCGGGCCTCAATTCCCTAGTCGCCTTTTTTGCCAACATTAGGGCTCCTATCCCTGTGTTGAGATTTGTAGGCATAGGGATTCCATTTCCTAGTCGCCTTTTTTGCCAACATTAGGGCTCCAATCTCTAAGTTTAGAATTTTAGACATAGGGCCTCCTTTCCCTAGTCGCCTTTCTTGCCAACTTTAAGGCTCCAATCCCTGAGCTGAGATTTTCAGACATAGGGCCTCCATTCCCTAGTCGCCTTTTTTGCCAACATTAGGGCTCCAATCCCTGAGTTAAGATTTTTAGACATAGGGGCTTTATTCCCTAGTCTCCTTTTTTGTTAACATTTCGACTCTAATCCCTAAGTTGAGATTTTTAGACATAGGGCCTCCATTCCCTAGTTGCATTTTTAGCCAACATTAGGGCTCGAATCCCTGAGTTGAGAATTTCAGACATAGGGCCTCCATTCCCTAGTCGCCTTCTTTGTTAACATTAGGCCTCCATTCCCTTAGTTGAGATTTTAGACATAGGGCCTACTTTCTCTAGTCATTTGTTTTTCAAATATTAGGGCTCCAATCCATGAGTTGAGATTTTTAGACATAAGGCCTCCATTCCCTAGTCGACTTTTTTGCCAACATTCGGGCTCCTATACCTGTGTCGAGAATTTCAGACATAGGGCCTTCATTCTCTAGTCTCCTTCTTTGCTACCATAAGGGCTCCATTCCTTGAGTTGAGATTTTAGACATAGGGCCTACTTTCTCTGGTCGTTTTTTTTTCAAACATTAGGGCTCCAATCCCTCAGTTGAAATTTTTAGACACAGGGCCTCTATTCCCTAGTTGCCTTTTTTGCGAACATTAGGGCTCCTATCCATGAGTTGAGATTTTTAGGCATAGGGCTTTCATTCCCTAGTCGCCTTTTTTGCCAACATTAGGGCTCCAATCCTTGAGTTGAGAATTTTAGAAATAGGGGTTACATTCCCTAGTTTCCTTTTTTTGCCAACATTAGGGCTCTAATACCTGAGTTGAGATTTTTAGACATAGGGTCTCCATTCCTTAGTTGACTTTTTTGCCAACATTTGGGCTCCAATCCCTAAGTTGAGAATTTCAGACATAGGGCCTCTATTCCGTAGTCGCCTTCTTTTCCAACATTAGGTCTCCATTCCGTGAGTTGAGATTTTAGACATAGGGCCTCCTTTCTCTAGTCCTTTTTTTTTCAAACATTATGGCTCCAATCCCTGAGTTGAGATTTTAAGACATAGGAACTCCATTCCCTAGTCTCCTTTTTTGCCAATATTAGGGCTCCTATCCCTGAGTTGAGACTTTTAGACATAGGGCTTCCATTCCTTAGTCGCCTTTTTTGCAAACATTAGGGGTCCAATCCTTGGGTTGATAATTTTAGATATAGGGTCTCTATTACTTAGTCGCATTTTTGCCAACTATAAGGTTCCAATCCCTGAGTTGATATTTTTAGACGTAGGGCCTCCTGTCCCTAGTTGCCTTTTTTGCCAACATTAGGTCTCCAATCCCTGAGTTTCGAATTTTAGATACAGGGCCTCCATTCCTTAGTCGTCATTTTTTGCCAATATTTGGGATCCATTCCTTGAGTTGAGAATTTTATATATGGTGCCTCCATTCCCTAGTCACCATTTTTGCAAACATTAGGGCTCTAAACCCTGAGTTGTGACTTTTAGACATAGGTCCTTAATTCCCTAGTCGCTTTTTTTTCCAACATTAGGGCTCCAATCCCTAAGTCGAGAATTATAGACATAGGGTCTACATTCCCAGTCGCCTTTTTTTGCCGACATTAGGGCTCCATTCCCTGAGTTGAGAATTTTAGCTATAGTGCCTCCATTCCCTAGTCGCCTTTTTTTCCCACATTAGGGCTCTAATTTCTGAGTTGAGAATTTGAGACAGAGGGCCTCCATTCCCCAGTCGCATTTTTCCAAAAATTAGGGCTCCAATCCCTGAGTTAATAATTTTATACATAGGGCCTCCATTCCCTAGTCGGTTTTCTTGCCAACTTTAAGGCTCCAATTCCTGAGTTGAGATGTTTAGACATAGGTCCTCCATTCCCTAGTCGCCTACTTTGCTAACATTAGGGCTCTATTCCCTGAATTGACATTTTAGACATAGGGCCTACTTTCTCTAGTTGGTTTTTTTCAAACATTAGGGCTCCAATCCCTGTGTAGAGATTTTTAGACATAGGGTCTCTATTCCCTAGTCGCCTTTTTTGCCAACATTAGGGCTCCAATCTCTATTTTAGATTTTAGACATAATGCCTCCATTACCTAGTACTCCTTTTTGCCAACATTAGGGCTCCAATCCATGAGTTGAGAATTTTAGACCTAGGGCTTCCATTCCCGAGTCTCCTTTTTTGCCAACATTATCTTTTTTGCCAACATTAGGGCTTCAATACCTGAGTTGAGAATTTCAGACATAAGGCCTCCATTCGCTAGTCTCCTTCTTTGCCAACATTAGGGATCTATTCCCTGAGTTGAGATTTTAGACATAGGGCTTCCATTCTCTAGTTGTTTGCTTTTCAAACATTAGGGCTCCAATCCATGTGTTGAGATTTTTAGACATAAGGCCTCCATTCCCTAGTCGCCTTTTTTTCAACATTAGGGCTCCTATCCCTGAGTTGAGATTTTTAGGCATAGGGCTTCCATTCCCTAGTCGCCTTTTTTGCCAACATTAGGGCTCCAATACTTGAGATGAGAATTTTAGACATAGGGCCTCCACTCCCTAGTCGCCTTTCTTGCTATCTTTAAGGCTCTAATACCTGAGTTGAGATTTTTAGAAATTGGGCCTCCATTCCCTAGTTGTGTTGTTTTCCAACATTAGGGCTCCAATCCCTGAGTCGAGAATTTCAGACATAGGGCCTCCATTCCCTAGTCGCCTTTTTTTACAACATTAGGGCTCTAATCCCTAAGTTGAGATTTTAGACATAGGGCCTCCTTTTCCAAATTGCCTTTTTCCCAACATTAAGGCTACAATCACTAAGTATATATTTTTAGACGTAGAGCCTCCATTCCCTAGTCGCCTTTTTTGCCAACATTAGGGCTCCAAACCTTCAGTTTAGAATTTTACACATAGGGCCTTCATTCCCTAGTCGCCTTTTTTGCCAACATTAGGGCCCCAATCTCTGAATTGAGATTTAAAGACATAGGGCCTCCATTCCCTAGTTGCCTTTTTTTCCAATATTTGGGATCCAATCCCTGAGTTGAGAATTTTAGACATAGGGCTTCCATTCTCTAGTCTCCTTTTTTTTCCAACATTAGGGCTCAAATACCTGAGTTGATACTTTTAGACATAGACCCTCCAATCCCTAGTTTCCTTTTTTTCCAATATTAGGGATCCAATCCTTGGGTTGAGAATTTTACACATAGGGCCTCCATTCCCTAGTCACCTTTTTTGCCAATATTAGGGCTCCATTCCCTGTGTTGAGATTTTAGACATAGGGCCTCCATTCCCTAGTCGCCCTTTTTGCAAACATTAGGGCTCCAATCCCTGAGTTGATATTTTTAGACATAGGGCCTCCATTCCCTAGTTGCCTTTCTCTCCAACTTTAAGGCTCCAATCCTTGAATTGAGATTTTAAGACATAGGGCCTCCATTCCGTAGTCGCATTTTTAGCCAAAATTAGGGCTCCAATCCCTAAGTTTAGATTCTTATACATAAGGCCTCCATTCCCTAGTCGCCTTTTATACTAACATTAGGGCTCTAATCCCTAAGTTGAGATTTTAGACATAGGGCCTCTATTCCCTACTCGCCTTTTCCCCCAACATTAAGGCTACAATCCCTAAGTTGAGATTTTTATACATAGAGCCTCCATTCACTAGTCGCCTTTTTTTCAGATATTAGGGTCCAATCCTTGAGTTGAGAATTCTACACATATGGCCTCTATTCCCTAGTCACCTTTTTTGCCAACATTAGGGCCCCAATCTCTGAGTTGAGATTTTGAGACATAGGGCCTCCATTCCATAGTCGCCATTTTTGGCAATATTTGGGATCCATTACTTGAGTTAAGAATTTTATATATGGTGCCTCCATTCCCTAGTCTTCATTTTTGCCAACATTATGGCTCCAATCCCTGAGTTGAGACTTATAGACATATGTCCTTCATTCCCTAGTCGCCTTTTTTCCAACATTAGGGCTCCAATCCCTAAGTCGAGAACTTTTGACATAGGGCATACATTCCCTAGTAGCCTTTTTTTGCCAACATTAGTTATCCAATCCCTGAGTTTAGACTTTTATACATAGGGCCTCCATTCCCTAGTCACCTTTTTTGCCAACATAAGGGCTCCAATCCCTGAGTTTAGAATTTTAGACATAGGGCCTCCATTCCCTAGTCGCCTTTTTTGCCAATATTTGGGATCAAGTCTTGAGTTGAGAATTTTATATATGGTGCCTCCATTCCCTAGTTGCCTCTTTTGCCAATATTAGGGCTCCAATCCCTGAGTTGAGACTTTTAGACATAGGGCCTTCATTCCATAGTTGCCTTTTTAGCCAACATTAGGGCTCCAATTCCTGAGTCGAGAATTTTAGACATAGGGCCTCCATTCCTTAGTCGCCTTTTTGCCTACATTAGGGCTCCAATCCCTGAGTTGCGTTTTTTAAACATAGGGCCTCCATTCCCTAGTTGCATTTTTTGCCAACATTAGGGCTGCAATCCTTGAGTTGAGATGTTTAGACATTGGGCATCCATTTCATAGTCGCCTTTTTTGCCAACATCAGGGCTCCAATACATGAGTTCACAATTTTTGACATAAAGCTTCCATTCCCTAGTCACCTTGTTTGCCGATAAAAGGGATCCAATCCCTAAGTTGAAAATTTTAGACATAGGGCCTCCATTCCCTAGTTGCATTTTTTGCCAACATTAGGGCTGCAACCCTTGAGTTGAGATGTTTAGACATTGGGCATCCATTTCATAGTCGCCTTTTTTGCCAACATCAGGGCTCCAATACATGAGTTCACAATTTTTGACATAAAGCTTCCATTCCCTAGTCACCTTGTTTGCCAATAAAAGGGATCCAATCCCTAAGTTGAAAATTTTAGACATAGGGCCACTATTCCTAGTCCCCTTTTTTGACGACATTAGGGCTCTAATCCCTGAATTGAGAATTTTAGCTATAGTGCTTCCATTACCTAGTCATCTTTTTTGCCAACATTATTGCTCTAATTCCTGAGTTGAGAATTTTAGACATTGGGCCTCCATTCCCCAGTTGCCATTTTTGCCGAAACTAGGGCTCCAATCCTTGAGTTGATACTTTTAGGAAAAGGACCTCCATTCCCCAGTCGCCTTTTTTTCTGTCAACATTAATCTCCAATTTCTAAGATGAGATTTTTAGACATAGGGCCTCCATTCCCTAGTTACCTTTTTTCCAACATAAGGGCTCCAATTCCTGAGTTGAGAATTTTAGACATAGAGCCTCCATTCCCCAGTCGCCTTTTTTGCCGACATTAGGGCTCCAATCCCTAAGTTGAGAATTTTAAATATAGTGCCTCCATTCCCTAGTTGACTTTTTTGCCAATATTAGGGCCCCAATCCCTGAGTTGAGACTTTTAGACATAGGGCCTCCATTCCCTAGTCGCCCATTTTGCCAACATTAGGGCTCCAATCCCTAAGTTGAGAATTTTAGACATAACGCCTCCATTCCCTAGTCGCCTTTTTTCCAAAATTAGGGCTCCAATACGTATTTGAGATTTTAGACATAGGGCGTCCATTCTCTAGTCGTCTTTTTGGCCAACATTAGAGCTCCAATCCTTGAGTTGAGACTTTTGGACATAGGGTCTCTATTCCCTAGTCGCCCTTTTTGCCAACATTAGGGCTCCAATCCCTGAGTTGAGAATTTTAGACATAGGGCCTCTCTTCTCTAGTCGCCATTTTTGCCAACATAAGGGCTCCAATCCCTGAGTTGATATTTTTAAACATAGGGCCTCCATTCCCTAGAAGCCTTTTTTGCTAACATTAGGGCTCTAATCCCTAATTTGAGATTTTAGACGTAGGGCCTACATTCCCTAGTCACCTTTTTTCCAACATTTGTGCTCCAATCCCTAAGTTGAGATTTTTAGACATAGAGCCTCCATTCCCTTGTCGCCTTTTTTGCCAACATTAGGGCTCCAATCCCTGAGTTGACATTTTTAGACATAGGGCCTCCATTCCCTAGTCTTCATTTTTGCCAACATTATGGCTCCAATCCCTGAGTTGAGACTTCTAGATATAGGTCCTTCATTCCCTAGTCGCCTTTTTTCCAACATTAGGGCTCCAATCCCTAAGTCGAGAATTTTTGACATAGGGCATACATTCCCTAGTAGCCTTTTTTTGCCAACATTAGGGATCTAATCCCTGAGTTTAGACTTTTATACATAGGGCCTCCATTCCCTAGTCACCTTTTTCGCCAATATAAGGGCTCCAATCCCTGAGTTTAGAATTTTAGACATAGGGCCTCCATTCCCTAGTCGCCTTTTTTGCCAATATTTGGGATCCCGTCTTGAGTTGAGAATTTTATATATGGTGCCTCCATTCCCTAGTTGCCTTTTTTGCCAACATTAGGGCTCCAATCCCTGAGTTGAGACTTTTAGACATAGGGCCTTCATTCCATAGTTGCCTTTTTTGCCAACATTAGGGCTCCAATTTCTGAGTCGAGAATTTTAGACATAGGGCCTCCATTCCTTAGTCGCCTTTTTGACTACATTAGGGCTCCAATCCCCGAGTTGCGTTTTTTAAACATAGGGCCTCCATTCCCTAGTTGCCTTTTTTGCCAACATTAGGATTGCAATCCTTGAGTTGAGATGTTTAGACATTGGGCATCCATTTCATAGTCGCCTTTTTTGCCAACATCAGGGCTCCAATACATGAGTTCACAATTTTTGACATAAGGCTTCCATTCCCTAGTCACCTTTTTTGCCAATATAAGGGATCCAATCCCTAAGTTTAAAATTTTAGACATAGGGCCACCATTCCTAGTCCCCTTTTTGCCGACATTAGGGCTCTAATCCCTGAATTGAGAATTTTAGCTATAGTGCTTCCATTACCTAGTCGTCTTTTTTGCCAACATTATTGCTCTAATTCCTGAGTTGAGAATTTTAGACATTGGGCCTCCATTCCCCAGTTGCCATTTTTGCCGACACTAGGTCTCCAATCCCTGAGTTGAGACTTTTAGGAAAAGGACCTCCATTCCCCAGTCGCCTTTTTTTCTTTCAACATTAATCTCCTATTTCTAAGATGAGATTTTTAGACATAGGGCCTCCATTCCCTAGTTACCTTTTTTCCAACATAAGGGCTCCAATTCCTGAGTTGAGAATTTTAGACATAGAGCCTCCATTCCCCAGTCGCCTTTTTTGCCGACATTAGGGCTCCAATCCCTGAGTTGAGAATTTTAGATATAGTGCCTCCATTCACTAGTTACCTTTTTTGCCAACATTAGGGCTCCAATCCCTGAGTTGAGCCTTTTAGACATAGGGCCTCCATTCCCTAGTCGCCCATTTTGCCAACATTAGGGCTCCAATCCATAAGTTGAGAATTTTAGACATAGGGCCTCCATTCCCTAGTCGCCTTTTTTCCAATATTAGGGCTCCAATCCGTATTTGAGATTTTAGACATAGGGCGTCCATTCTCTAGTCATCGTTTTGGCCAACATTAGGGCTCCAATCCTTGAGTTGAGACTTTTAGGCATAGGGTCTCTATTCCCTAGTCGCCCTTTTTGCCAACATTAGGGCTCCAATCCCTGAGTTGAGATCTTTAGACATAGGGCCTCTCTTCTCTAGTCGCCATTTTTGCCAACATTGGGGCTCCAATCCCTGAGTTGATATTTTTAGACATAGGGCCTCCATTCCCTAGAAGCCTTTTTTGCTAACATTAGGGCTCTAATCCCTAATTTGAGATTTTAGATGTAGGGCCTACATTCCCTAGTCACCTTTTTTCCAACATTTGTGCTCCAATCCCTAAGTTGAGATTTTTAGACATAGGGCCTCCATTCCCTTGTCGCCTTTTTTGCCAACATTAGGGCTCCAATCCCTGAGTTGACATTTTTAGACATAGGGCCTCCGTACCCTAGTTTCCCTTTTTACCAACATAAAGGCTTAAATTCTGAGTTGAAAATGTAATACATAGGGCCTCCATTCCCCAGTTGCCTTTTTTTGCCAACATTAGGGCTCTAATCCCTGAGTTGACACTTTTAGACATAGGGCCTCCATTCCCTAGTCGCCTTTTTTACCAACATTAGGGCTCCAATCCGTGAGTTGAGATTTTTAGACATAGGGCCTCCATTCCCTAGTCGCCTTTTTTGCGAACATTAGGGCTCCACCCTAGTTGCCTTTTTTTGCCAATATTAGCGCTCTAATCCCTGAGTTGAGACTTTTAGACATAGGGCCTCCATTCCCTAGTCGCGTTTTTGCGAACATTAGGAGTCCAATCCCAAAGTTGAGATTTTAGACATAAGGCTTCCATTCCCTAATCACCTTTTTCCCCAACATTAAGGCTCCAATACCTAAGTTGATATTTTTAGGCATAGAGCCTCCAATCCCTAGTCACCTTTTTTGCCAACATTAGGGCACTAATCTTTGAGTTGAGAATTTTAGACATAATAACTCTATTCCCTAGTCGCCTTTTTTGACAACATTAAGGCTCCAATCTCTGAGTTGAGATTTTAAGACAGAGGGCATCCATTCCCTAGTCGCCTTTTTGCCAATATTTGGGATCCAATCCCTGAGTTGAGAATTTTAGATATGGGGCCTCCATTCCCAAGTCGCCTTTTTTCTAACATTACGGCTTCAATCCCTAATTTGAGACTTTTAGACATAGATCCTTCATTCCCTAGTCGCCTTTTTTGCCAAAATTAGGGTACCATTCCCAGAGTTGAGAATTTTAGACATAAGGCCTCCATTCCCTTGTCGCCTTTTTTGCCAACATTAGGGCTCTAATATATGAGTTGAGATTTTTAGACATAGGGTCTCCGTTCCCTAGTCGCCTATTTAGCCAACATTAGGGCTCCAATCCCTGAGTTGAGATTTTTAGACATAGGACCTCCATTCCCTAGTCGCCTTTTTTGCCAACATTAGGGTTCGATTACCAGAGTTCAGAACTTGAGACATAGGGCGTCCATTCCTTGTCGCCTTTTTTTCCAATATAAGGGATCCAATCCCTAAGTTGAGAATTTTAGCTATAGTGCCTCTATTCCCTAGTCGCCTTTTTGGCCAACATTAAGGCTCTAATTCCTGAGATGAGAATTTTAGAAAGAGGGCCTCTATTCCCCTGTCGCCTTTTTTCCCAACATTAGGGCTCCAATCCCTGAGTTGAGAATTTTAGACATTGGACCTCGATTCCCCAGTCGCCTTTTTGCCAATATTAGGGCTCTAATCCCAGAGTTGAGAATTTTAGACATAGGGCCTCCATTCCTTACTCGCCTTTTTTGCTAACTTTGGGGCTCCAATCATTGAGTTTATACTTTTAGACATTGGGCCTCCATGTCCTAGTCACCTTTTTGCCAACATAAGGGCTCCAATCCCGGAGTTGAGAATTTTAGACATAGGGCCTCCATTCCCCAGTCACCTTTTTTGACGATATTAGGGCTCAAATGCTTGAGTTGAGAATTTTAGATATAGTGCCTCCATTCCCTAGTCGCTTTTTTTGCCAAAATTAGGGCTCAAATCCCTAATTTGTGAATTTTAGACATAGGGCCTCTCTTTCCCAGTCGCCTTTTTTGCCGACATTTGTGCTCCAATCCCTGAGTTGAGAATATTAGACATAGGGCCTCAATTCCCTAGTTTCATTTTTCCAATATTAGGGCTCCAATCTCTGAGTTGAGACTATTAGACATAGGGCCTCCTTTCCCTAGACGCCCTTTTAACCAACATTAGGGTTCCAATCGCTGAGTGGAGAATTTTAGACATAGGGCCTCCATTCCCTAGTCGCCTATTTTTCCAACATTAGGGGTCCAATCTCTATTTGAGATTTTAGACATAGGGCCTCCATTCCCTAGTCATATTTTTTGCCAACATTAGGGCTCCAATCCCTGAGTTAAGAATTTTAGACATAGGGCTTCCATTCCCTAATCTCCTTTTTTGCCAACATTAGATCTCTAATACTTGAGTTGAGACTTTTAGACATAGGGCCTCCATTCCTTAGTCGCCTTTTTTCCCACATTTGGGCTCCAATACCTAAGTTGAGATTTTTAGAAATAGGGCCTCCATTCCGTAATCGCCTTTTTTGCCATCATTAGGGCTCCAATCCCTGAGTTGAGATTTTTAGACATAGGGCCTCTAAACCCTAGATTCCTTTTTTGCCAACATAAAGGCTCCAATCCTTGAGTTGAGAATGTAAGACATAGGGCCTCCATTCCCTAGTTGCCTTTTTTTTGCCAATATTAGCGCTCTAATCCCTGAGTTGAGACTTTTAGACATAGGGCCTCCATTCCCTAGTCGCTTTTTTGCGAACATTAGGAGTCCAATCCCAAAGTTGAGATTTTAGACATAAGGCTTCCATTCCCTAATCACCTTTTTCCCCAACATTAAGGCTCCAATACCAAAGTTGATATTTTTATGCATAGAGCCTCCAATCCATAGTCACCTTTTTTGCCAACATTAGGGCTCTAATCTTTGAGTTTAGAATTTTAGACATAGTAACTCTATTCCCTAGTCGCCTTTTTTGACAACATTAAGGCTCCAATCTCTGAGTTGAGATTTTAAGACAGAGGGCATCCATTCCCTAGTCGCCTTTTTGCCAATATTTGGGATCCAATCCCTGAGTTGAGAATTTTAGATATGGGGCCTCCATTCCCAAGTCGCCTTTTTTCTAACATTAGGGCTTCAATCCCTAATTTAAGACTTTTAGACATAGATCCTTCATTCCCTAGTCGCCTTTTTTGCCAAAATTAGGGTACCATTCCCAGAGTTGAGAATTTTAGACATAAGGCCTCCATTCCCTTGTCACCTGTTTTGCCAACATTAGGGCTCTAATCTATGAGTTGAGATTTTTAGACATAGGGTCTTCGTTCCCTAGTCGCCTATTTTGCCAACATTAGGGCTCCAATCCCTGAGTTGAGATTTTTAGACATAGGACCTCCATTCTCTAGTCGCCTTTTTTGCCAACATTAGGGCTCGATTACCAGAGTTCAGAATTTGAGACATAGGGCGTCCATTCCTTGTCGCCTTTTTTTCCAACATAAGGGATCCAATCCCTGAGTTGAGAATTTTAGCTATAGTGTATCTATTCCCTAGTCGCCTTTTTGGCCAACATTAAGGCTCTAATTCCTGAGATGAGAATTTTAGACAGAGGGCCTCCATTCCCGTGTCGCCTTTTTTCCCAACATTAGGGCTTCAATCCCTGAGTTGAGAATTTTAGACATTGGACCTCGATTCCCCAGTCGCCTTTTTGCCAACATTAGGGCTCTAATCCCAGAGTTGAGAATTTTAGACATAGGGCCTCCATTCCCTACTCGCCTTTTTTGCTAACTTTGGGGCTCCAATCATTGAGTTTATACTTTTAGACATTGGGCCTCCATGTCCTAGTCACCTTTTTGCCAACAAAAGGGCTCCAATCCCGGAGTTGAGAATTTTAGACATAGGGCCTCCATTCCCCAGTCACCTTTTTTGACTACATTAGGGCTCAAATGCTTGAGTTGAGAATTTTAGTATAGTGCCTCCATTCCCTAGTCGCTTTTTTTGCCAAAATTAGGGCTCAAATCCCTAATTTGTGAATTTTAGACATAGGGCCTCCATTCCCCAATCGCCTTTTTTGCCCACATTTGTGCTCCAATCCCTGAGTTGAGAATATTAGACATAGGGCCTCAATTTCCTAGTTACATTTTTCCAATATTAGGGCTCCAATCACTGAGTTGAGACTATTAGATATAGGGCCTCCTTTCCCTAGATGCCCTTTTAACCAACATTAGGGTTCCAATTGCTCAGTGGAGAATTTTAGAGATAGGGCCTCCATTCCCTAGTCGCCTATTTTTCCAACATTAGGGGTCCAGCCTCTATTTGAGATTTTAGACATAGGGCCTCCATTCCCTAGTCATATTTTTTGCCAACATTAGGGCTCCAATCCCTGAGTTAAGAATTTTAGACATAGGGCTTCCATTCTCTAGTCTCCTTTTTTGCCAACATTAGATCTATAATACTTTAGTTGAGACTTTTAGACATAGGGTCTCCATTCTCTAGTTTCCTTTTTTGACAACATTAGGGCTCCAATCCCTGTGTTGAGATTTCAGACATAGGACCTCCATTCTCTAGTAGGTTTTTTTTTTCAAACATTAGGTCTCCAATCCCTGAATTGAGATTTTTAGACATATGGCTTCAGTTCCCTAGTCGCCTTTTTTGTCAACATTAGGTCTCCAATCCCTAAGCTGAGAATTTTAGACACAGGGCCTCCATTCCCTAGTCACCTTTCTTGCCGACTTTAAGGCTCCAATCCTTGAGTTGAGATTTTTAGACATAGGGCCACCATTCCCTAGTCGCCTTTTTTGCCAACATTAGGGCTCCAATCCCTGAGTTTAGATATTAAGATATAGCGCCTCCATTCCCTGATACCCTTTTTTGCTAACATTAGGGCTCTAATCCCTAAGTTGAGATTTTAGACATAGGGCCTCCATTCCCTAGTCGTCTTTTTCCCCAACATTAAGGCTACAATCCCTAAGTTGAGTTTTTTAGAAATAGAGCCTCCATTACCTAGTCACCTTTTTTGCCAACATTATGACTCCAATCCTTGAGTTGAGAATTTTACACATAGGGCCTCCATTCCCTAGTCGCCTTTTTTGACAACATCAGGGCTCCAATCTCTTAGTTCTGATTTTTAGACATAGGGCCTCCCTTCCCTAGTCGGCTTTTTTTCCAATATTTGGGATCCAGTCCTTGTGTTGAGAAATTTATATATGGTGCCTCCATTCCCTAGTCGCCTTTTTTTTCCAACATTAGGGCTCCAATCCCTGAATTGAGAATTTTAGACATAAGGCCTTCATTCTCTAGTCGCCATTTTTGCCAACACTAGGGCTCCAATCCCTAGGTCGAGAATTTTAGACGTAGGGCCTCCACTCCCTAGTCGACTATTTTGCCAACATTAGGGCTCCAATCCTTGAGTTGAGATTTTTAACCATAGGTCGTCCATTCCCTAGTTGCCTTTTTTGCAAACATTAGGGCTCCAATCCCTGAGTTGAGATTTTTAGACATATGGTCTCCAATTCCTATTCGCCTTTTTTGCCAACATCAGCGCTCCAATACCTGAGTTCACAATTTTTGACATAAGGCCACCATTCCCTAGTCGCCTTTTTTGCCAATTTAAGGGATCCAATCTCTAAGTTCAGAATTTTAGACATAGGGCCACCATTCCCCAGTTGTCTTTTTTGCCGACATTAGGGCTCCAATCCCTGAGTTGAGAATTTTAGCTATAGTGCCTCCATTCCCTAGTCGCCTTTTTTGCCAACATTAGGGCTCTAAATCCTGAGTTGAGAATTTTACAAATAGGGCCTCTATTCCCCAGTCGCCTTTTTTGCCAACATTAGGGCTCCAATCCCTGAGTTGAGAAGTTTAGACATTGGGCCTCCATTCCCCAGTCGCCATTTTGCCGACATTAGGGCTACAATCCCTGAGTTGAGACTCTTAGACATAGAGCATCCATTCCCTAGTCACCTTTTTTTTGTGCCAACATTAAGGCTCCAATCCCTGAGTTGAAACTTTTAGACATAGGGCCTCCATTCCCTAGTCATCCTTTTTTACCAAAATAAGGGCTCCAATCCCTGAGTTGAAAATTTTAGAAATACAGCTTCCATTCCCGAGTCGCCTTTTTTGCCAACATTAGGGCTCCAATCCCTGAGTTGAGAATTTTTGACATAGGGTCTTCATTCCCTAGTTGTCATTTTTCCAACATTAGGGCTCCAATCCTTGAGTTGAGACTTTTAGACATAGGGCCTCCATTCCCTAGAAGCCCTTTTTGCCAACATTATGGCTCTAATCCCTGAGTTGAGAATTTTAGACATAGGTCCTCCATTCCCTAGTCTTTTTTGCCAACATTAGGGCTGCAGTCCTTGAGTAAAGAATTTTAGACATAGGGCTTACATTCCTTAGTTTCCTTTTTTCCCAACATTAGGGCTCCAATACCTGAGTTGAGACTTTTAGACATAGGGTCTCCATTCCTTAGTTGCCTTTTTTGCTAACATTAGGGCTCCAATCCTAGAGTTAAAACTTTCAGACATAGGGCCTCCATTCCCTAGTTGCCTTTTTTGCCAACAGTAGGTCTTAATTATCTGAGTTAAGATTTTAGATATAGGGCTTCCATTCTCTAGTCGTTTTTTTTTTCAACATTAGGGCTTGAATCTCTGAGTTGAGATTTTAATACATAGGGCCTCCATTCCCTAGTCTCCTTTTTTGCCAACATTAGGGCTCCTATACCTTAGTTGAGATTTTTAGACATAGGGATTCCATTCCCTAGTCGCCTTTTTTGCCAACATTAGGGCTCTAATCCCTGAGTTGAGAATTTTAGACATAGGGCCTCCGTTCCCTAGTCGTCTTTTTTGCCAACTTTAAGGCTCTAATCCCTGAGTTGATATTTTTAGACTTAGGGTCTCCATTCCCTAGTGGCCTTTTTTGCCGACATTAGGTCTCAAATCCCTGAGTTCCGAATTTTAGACATAGGGCCTCCATTCCCTACTCGAATTTTTTTCCAACATTAAGGATCCAATCCCTGAATTGATAATTTTAGACATAGAGCCTCCATTCCCCAGTCGCCCTTTTTGCCGACACTAGGCTCCAGTCCCTGAGTTGAGAATTTTAGATATAGGGCCTCCATTCCCTAGTCGCCATTTTTGCCAACATTAGGTCTCCAAAACCTGAGTTGAGAACTTTAGACATAGGGCCTCAATTACCTAGTTGCCTTTTTTGCCACCATTAGATCTCCAATCCCTTAGTTGAGATTTTAGACATAGGGCCTCTATACCTAAGTCATCTTTTTTGTCAACATTAGGGCTCTAATCCCTGAGTTGAGATTTTTAGACATAGGGCCTCCATTCCATAGTCGCCTTTTTTACCAACTTTAAGGCCCCAATACCTGAGTTGAGAGTTTTAGTCATAGGGCCTCTATTCCCTAGTGGCATTATTTATGAATATTAGGGCTCCAATCCCTGAGTTAAGAATTTTAGACATACGGCCTCCATTCCATAGTCGAAACTTTTACCAACATTAAGGCTCCAATCCCTGAGTTGATAATTTTAGACATAAGCCCTCCATTCCCCAGTCGCCTTTTTCCCGACATTAGCGCTCCAATCCCTGAGTTGAGAATTTTAGACATAGGGCCTTCATTCCCTAGAATTTGTTTTTGCCAACATTAGGGCTCCAATCCCTGAGTTGAGACTTTTAGACATAAGGCCTATATTCCCTAGTCGCCCCTTTTGCCAACATTAGGGCTCCAATCCCTGAGTTGAGAATTTTAAACATAGGGTCTCCATTCCCTAGTCGCCTTTTTTTTCCCAACATTAGGGCTCCAATCCCAATTTGAGATTTTAGATATAGGGCCTCCATTCCCTAGTCGTCTTTTCTGCCAACATTAGGGCTCCAATCCATGAGTTCAAAATTTTAGACGTAGGGCCGCCATTCCATAGTCGAATTTTTTTCCATCATAAGGCTCCAATCCCTAAGTTTAGAATTTTAGACATAGGGCCTCCATTCACCAGTCTATTTTTTTGCCGACAATAGGGCTCTAATCCCTGAGTTGAGAATTTTATGTATAGGGCCTCCATTCCCTAGTCGCCTTTTTGCCAAAATTAGGGTTCCAATCCTAGAGTTGAGACTATTAGACATATGGCCTCCATTCCGTAGTCGCCTTTTTTAACAACATTAGGGCTCCAATCCCTGAGTTGAGAATTTTGGACATAGGGCCTCCATTCACTAGTCGCCTTTATTGCCAACATTGGGGCTGCAATCCCTGAGTTAAGACTTTTGGACATAGGGCCTCCATTCCCTAGTCGCCCTTTTTGCCAGCATTAGTGCTTCAATCCCTAAGTTGAGAATTTTAGACATAGGGCCTCCTTTCCCTAGTCGCTTTTTTTATCCAACACTAGGGCTCCAATCCATATCTGAGATTTTAGACATAGGGCCTCCATTCCCTAGTCACCTCTTTTTTCCAACATTAGGGCACCAATACTTGAGTTGAGTCTTTTAGATATATGGTCTCCATTCCCTAGTTCCCTTTTTTGTCGACATTAAGGCTCCAATTCCTGAGTTGAGAATTTCAGATATTGGGCCTCCATTCCCTAGTCGCCTTTTTTGACAACATTATGGCTCCAATTCCTGAGTTGAGAATTTCTGACATACGGCCTCCATTCCCTAGTCGTCTTTTTTGCGAACATCGGGGCTCCAATCCCCGCGTTGAAACTTTAGACATAGGGCCTCCATTCTCTAGTCATTTTTTCACCAATATTAGGGCTCTGATCCCTAAATTGAGAATTTTAGACATAGGGCATCCAATCCTTAGTCTCCTTTTTTGCAAACATTAGGGCTCCAATCCCTGAGTTAAGAAGTTTAGACATAGGGCCTCCATTCCCTAGTGGCCTTTTTTTTACAAACATTAGGGCTCCAATCCCAGAGTTGAGAATTTTAGATATAGGGCCACCATTTCCCAGTTGCCTTTTTTGCCAACATTAGGGCTTCAATCCTTTAGTTGAGATTTTAGACATAGGGCCTCCATTCCATAGTCATCTTTTTTGCCAACATTAGGACTCCAATCTTTGAGGTGAGATTATTAGACATTGGGCGTCCATTCCCTAGTCGCCTTTTTTCCAACTTTAAGACTCCAATCCCTAAGTTGAGATTTTTAGACATAGGACCTCCATTCCCTAGTCGCCATTTTTGACAACATTAGGGTTCCAATCACTGAGTTGAGAATTTTAGACATATGGCCTCCATTCCATAGTCGAATTGTTTGCAAACATTAAGGCTCCAATCACTGAGTTGAGAATTATAGACATAGGGCCTCCATTCCCCAATCGCCTTTTTGCCAACATTAGAGCTCGAATCCTTGAGTTGAGAATTTTAGACCTAGAGCCTACATTCCCTAGTCGCCTTTTTTTCCAACATTAGGGCTCCAATAGGGCCTCCATTACTTAGTCGCTTTTTTTGCCAATATTAGGGCTCCAATACCTGAGCTTAGATTTTTAGACATAGGGCCTCCATTCCCTAGTTGCCTTTTTTGCCAACATTAGGGCTCCAATCCATGAGATTAGCTTTTTAGACATAGGGCCTCCATACCCTAGTCGCCTTATTCGCCAACATTAGGGCTCCAATCCTCTAGTTGAGAATTTTACACATAGGGCTTCCATTCCCTAGTCTCCTTTTTTTGCCAATATTAGGGCTCCAATCCCTGAGTTGCGACTTTTAGACATAGGGCCTCAATTCCCTAGTCGCCTTTTTTGCCAATATTAGGGCTTCGACCCCTGAGATGAGAATTTTAGATATAGGGCATCCATTCCTTAGTCGCCTTTTTGCCAACAGTAGGGCACCAATTGGTCCTCCATTCCTTAGTGGCATTTTTTGCCAACATTAGGGCTCCAATCTCTAAGTTGAGATTTTTAAACATAGGGCCTCCATACCCTAGTCGCCTTTTTTTCCAACATTAGGGCTCCAATTGCTGAGTTGAGCTTTTTAGACATAGGGCCTCCATACCTAGTCGCCAACATTAGGGCTCCAATCCCTGAGTTGAGAATTTCAGACATAGGGCCTCCATTCCATAGTCGAATTTTTTGCCAACATTAAGGCTACAATCCCTGAGTTGAGAATTTTAGACATAGTGCCTTCATTCCCTAATCGCCTTCTTTACCGACATTAGGGCTCCAATTCCTGAGTTGAGAATTTTAGAAACAAAGCCTCCATTCCTTAGTCGCCTTTTTTGCCAACATTAGGGCTCCAATAGGGCCTCCATTCCTTAGTCGCCTTTTTTGCCTACAATAGGGCTCCAATCCCTGAGCTGAGATTTTTAGATATAGGGCCTCCATTCCCTTGTCGCCTTTTTTGCCAACATTAGGGCTCCAATACTTGAGATTAGCTTCTTAGACAAAGGGCCTCCAAACCCTAGTAGCCTTTGTTTGGCCAACATTAGGGCTCCAGTCCCCTAGTTGTGAATTTTAGACATAGGGCCTACATTCCCTAGTCGCCTATTTTTGCCAATATTACGGCTTCAATTCCCGAGTTTAGACTTTTACACATAGGGTCACCATTCCCTAGTAGCCTTTTTTGCCAATATTAGGGCTTCGATCCCTGAATTGAGAATTTTAGACATAAGGAATCCATTCCTTAGTCGCCTTTTTCGCAAACATTAGGGTTCCAATCCCCGAGTTGAGAATTTTAGACATTGGGCCTCTATTCCCTAGTTGCCTTTTTTTCCAACATTAGGGCTCTAATCCCTGAGTTGAGATTTTAGACATAGGGCCTCCATTCCTTAGTCGTCTTTTTTGCCAACATTAGGGCTCCAATCCCTGAGTCGAGATTTTGGGACCTAGAGACTCCATTCCCTAGTCGCCTTTTTTGCCAACATTAGGGATCCAATCCCTGAGTTGATATTTTTAGACACAGGGCCTCCATTCCCTAGTCGCCTTTTTTGCCAATATTAGGGATCCTATCCATGAGTTCAGAATTTTAGACATACGGCCTTCATTCCATAGTCGCCTTTTTTGCCAACAATAGGTCTCCAATCCCTGAGTTTAGAATTTTAGTCATAGGGTGTCCATTCCCCAGTCGCTTTTTTGACGTTATTAGGGCTCCAATCCCTGAGTCGAGAATTTTAGAAATAGGGCCTCCATTCCCTAGTTGCCATTTTTGCCAACATTAGGGCTCCAATCCTTGATATTAGCTTTTTAGACATAGGGCCTACATACCCTAGTCGCCTTTTTCGCCAACATTAGGGATCCAATCCCCTAGTTGAGAATTTTTGACATAGGGCATCCATTCCCTAGTCTCCTTTTTTTCCAATATTAGGGCTTCAATCCCTGAGTTGAGACTTTTAGACATAGGGCCTCAATTCCCTAGTCGTCTTTTTTGCCGATATTAGGGATCCGATCCCTGATATGAGAATTTTAGACATAGGGCATCCACTCCTTAGTCGCCTTTTTGCCAACAGTAGGGCACCAATAGGTCCTCTATTCCTTAGTGGCATTTTTTGCCAACATTAGGGCTCCAATCCCTAAGTTGAGATTTTTAAACATAGGGCCTCCATACCCTAGTCCCCTTTTTTTCCAACATTAGGGCTCAAATCGCTAAGTTGAGCTTTTTAGACACAGGACCTCCATACCTAGTCGCCAACATTAGGGCTCCAATCCCTGAGTTGAGAATTTCAGACATAGGGCCTCCATTCCATAGTCGAATTTTTTGCCAACATTAAGGCTACAATCCCTGAGTTGAGAATTTTAGACATAGTGCCTCCATTCCCCAATCGCCTTTTTTGCCGACATTAAGGCTTCAATTCCTGAGTTGAGAATTTTAGAAACAGAGCCTCCATTCCCTAGTCGCCTTTTTTGCCAACATTAGGGCTTCAATAGGGCCTCCATTCCTTAGTCGCCTTTTTTTCCTACAATAGGGCTCCAATCCCTGAGCTGAGATTTTTAGATATAGGGCCTCCATTCTCTAGTCGCCTTTTTTGCCAACATTAGGGCTCCAATACATGAGATTAGCTTTTTAGACATGGGGCCTCCATGTCCTAGTCGCCTTTTTTTGCCAACATTAGGGCTCCAATCCCCTAGTTGTGAATATTAGACATAGGGCCTCCATTCCTTAATCGCCTTTTTTGCCAATATTACGGCTACAATACCTGAGTTGAGACTTTTACACATAGGGGCTCCATTCCCTAGTAGCCTTGTTTGCCAATATTAGGGCTCCGATCCATGAATTGAGAATTTTAGACATAAGGCATCCATTCCTTAGTCGCCTTTTTTGCAAACATTAAGGTTCCAATCCCTGAGTTCAGAATTTTAGACATTGGGCCTCCATTCCATACTCATCTTTTTTGCCAACATTAGGACTCCAATCCTTGAGGTGAGATTATTAGACATTGGGCCTATATTCCCTAGTCGGCTTTTTTTCCAACATTAAGGCTCCAATCCCTAAGTTGAGATTTTTAGACATAGGACCTCCATTCCCTAGTCGCCATTTTTTACAACATTAGGGCTCCAATACCTGAGTTGATATTTTCAGACACAGGGCCACCATTCCCTAGTCGCCTTTTTTCCAATATTAGGGATCCTATCCATGAGTTCAGAATTTTAGACATACGGTCTTCATTCCCTAGTCGCCTTTTTTGCCAAAAATAGATCTCCAAACCCTGAGTTTAGAATTTTAGTCTTAGGGTGTCCATTCCCCAGTCGCCTTTTTTGACGTTATTAGGGCTCCAATGCCTAAGTCGAGAATTTTAGAAATAGGGCCTCCATTTCTTAGTTGCCTTTTTTGCCAACATTAAAGCTCCAGTCCCTGAGTTGAGAATTTTAGACACAGGGCCTCCATTCCCTAGTCGACTTTTTTGCCAACATTAGGGCTCCAATAGTGCCTCCATTCCCTAGTCGCATTTTTTTGCCAACATTAGGGATCAAATCCCTGAGTTGATATTTTTAGACGTAGGGCCGCCTCCATACCCTAGTCACCTTTTTGGCCAACATTAGGGCTCCAATCCTTGAGTTGAGCGTTTTAGACATAGGGCATTCATACCTAGTCGCCAACATTAGGGCTCCAATCCTTGAGTTGAGAATTTTAGACATAGGGCCTCCAATCCCTAGTCGCCTTTTTTTGCCAACATTAATGCTCCAATCCCTGAGTTTAGACTTTTAGACATAAGGCCTTCATTCCCTAGTTGTTTTTTTTTGCTAACATTAGTACTCCAATCCCTGCGTTGAGAATTTTAGATATAGGGCCTCCATTCCCCTAGTCACCTTTTTTGCCAACATTACGGCTCCAATCCCTGAGTTAAGAATTTTAGACATATGGCCTCCATTTCCTAGTTGCCTTTTTGGTCAACATTAGGACTACAATCCCTAAGTTCAGAATTTTAGACATAAGGCCTCCATTCCCTAGTCGTCATTTTTGCCAACATTAGGGATCCAATCTCTGAGATGAGATTTTTAAACATAGGGCCTTCATTCCCTATTAGCCTTTTTTGCCAATATTAGGGCTCAAATCTCTGAGTTGAGACTTTTTGACATAGGACCTCAATTACCTAGTCGCCTTTTTTGCCAATATTAGGGCTCCGATCCCTGAGTTGAGAATTTTAGACATAGGGCATCCATTCCTTAGTCACCCTTTTTGCCAACATTAGGGCTCAAATCCCTGAGTTGAGAATTTTAGACATAGGGCCTCCATTCCTCCATTCCCTAGTTACCTTTATTTCCAACATTAGAGCTCCAATCCTTGAGTTGAGATTTTAGACATAAGGCCTCCATTCCTTAGTCGTCTTTTTTGCCAACATTAGTGCCCCAATCCCTGAGTTGAGATTTTGGGACATAGAGCCTCCATTCCCTAGACACCTTTTTTGCCTACATTAGGGCTCCAATCCCTGAGTTGATATTTTTAGACATAGGGCCTCCATTCCCTAGTCGCCTTTTTTGCCAATATTAGGGATCCTATCCATGAGTTCAGAATTTTAGACATAGTTTGTCCATTCCACATTCGCCTTTTTTGCATATATTAGGGCTCCAATCCCTGAGTTGAGAATTTTAGACATAAGGCCTCCAATCCCTACTCGCCTTTTTTGCCAACATTACGGCTCTAATAGGGCCTCCATTCCCTAGTCGGTTTTGTTCCCAACATTAGGGCTCCAATCCCTAGGTTGTGATTTTTAAACATAGGGCCTCCATACCCTAGTCCCCCTTCTTTCCAACATTAGGGCTCCAATCGCTGAGTTGAGCTATTTAGACATAGGGCCTCCATTCATTAGTTTCTTTTTTTGCCAACATTAGGGCTCCAATCCCTAAGTTGAGATTTTTTGACATAGGGCCTCCATTCCCTAGTCGCATTTTTTGCCAACATTAGGTCTCCAATCCCTGAGTTGAGAATTTTAGACATAGGGCCTCCATTTCCTAGTCGCATTTTTTGCCAACATTAGGGCTCTAATCCCTAATTGAGATTTTAGACATAGGGCCTGTATTCGCTAGTCGTCTTTTTTGCCAGTATTAGGACTCCAATCCCTGAGTTGAAATTTTTTGACATAGGACCTCCATTCCCTAGTCGCCTTTTTTCCAACATCAGGGCTCCAATCCTTGAGTTGAGACTTTTAGACATAGGGAATCCATACCCTAGTCGCCTTTTTTTCCAACATTAGGGTTCCAATCCCTGAGTTGAGCTTTCTAGACATAGGGCCTCCATTACCTAGTCAAATTTTTTGCCAATATTAGGGATCTAGTCCCTGAGTTGAAAATTTAAGAAATACGGCCTCCATTCCTTAGTCGTGTTTTTTTCCAACATTAGGGCTCCAATCCTTGAGTTGAGATTTTTAGACATAGGACCTCCATTCCCTAGTCGTCTTTTCTTCAAACATTTGGGTTCCAATCCCTGTGTTGGGTATTTTAGACATAGGTCCTCCATTCCCTAGACGCCTTTTTTGACAACATTAGGGTTCCAATCCCTTAGTTTAGAATTTTAGACATAGGGCCTCCATTCCATTATCGCCTTTTTTGGCAAACATTAGAGCTCAAATCCCAGAGTTTAGACTTTTATACATAGGGCCACCATTCCCTAGTCGACTTTTTTACCAATATTAGGGCTCTAGTCCCTGAGTTGAGAATTTTAGACATAGGGCCTCCATTCCCTAGTCGCATTTTTGCCAACATTAGGGCTCCAATACTTGAGTTGAGATTTTTAGACATAGGGCCTCCATTTCCTAGTCTCCTTTTCTGGCAACATTTTTGCTCCAAACCCTGAGTTGAGAATTTGAGACATAGGGCCTCCATTCCCTTGTCGCCTCTTTTGCCAACATTAGGGCTCCAATCCCCCGAGTAGAGATTTTAGACATAGGGCATCCATTCCATAGTCATTTGTTTTGCCAACATTAGGCTCCAATCCCTAAGTTGAGATTTTTAGACATAGGCCCTTCATTAACTAGTTGCCTTTTTTTCCAATATTAGGGATCCAATCCCTGAATTGAGATTTAGACATAGGGCCTCCATTCCCTAGTCGTCTCTTTGCCAACATTAGGGATCCAATAACTGAGATAAGATTTTTGGACATAAGGCCTCCATTTCCTAGTCGCCTTTTTTGCCAACATTAGGGCTCCAATCCCTGAGTTGACATTTTTAGACATAGGGCCTCAATTCCCTAGTCGCCTTTTTTGCCAACATTAGGGCTCCAATCCCTAATTGAGATTTAGATAGGGCCCCCATACCCTAGTCGTCTTTTGTGCCAACATTAGGGATCCAATCCCTGAGTTGAGAATTTTAGACATAGGACCTCCATTTCCTTGTTGTCTTTTTTGCCAACATTAGGACTCCAATCCCTGAGTTGAGATTTTTAGACATAGCGCCTCTATTCCCTAGTTGTCATTTTTGCCAACATTAGGGCTCCAATCCCTGAGTTGAGATATAGACATAGGGCCTCCATTCCCTAGTCATCTTTTTTTCCAACATAAAGGATCCAATACCTGAGATGAGATTTTTGGACATAGGGCCTCCATTTCCTAGTCACCGTTTTTTCCAACATTAGGGCTTCAATCCCTGAGTTGATATTTTAGACATAAGGCCTCCATTCCCTAGTCTCCTTTGTTGCCAACATTAGGGCTCCACTCCCTAATTGAGATTTAGACATAGGGCCTTTATTCCCTAGTCGCCTTTTTTGCCTACATTAGGGCTCCAATCCCTGAGTTGATATTTTTAGACATAGGGCCTCCATTCCCTAGTCGCCTTTTTTGCCAACATTAGGGCTCCAATCTCTAATTGAGATTTAGATAGGGCCCCCATTCCCTAGTCGTCTTTTTTGCCAACATTAGGGATCCAATCCCTGAGTTGAGAATTTTAGACATAGTGCCTCCATTTCCTTGTCGTCTTTTTTGCCAACATTAGGACTCCAATCCCTGAGTTGAGATTTTTAGACATAGCACCTCTATTCCCTAGTTGCCTTTTTTGCCAACATTAGGGCTCCAATCCCTGCATTGAGATATAGACATAGGGCCTCCATTCCCTAGTTATCTTTTTTGCCAACATAAGGGATCCAATACCTGAGATGAGATTTTTGGACATAGGGCATCCATTCCCTAGTCGCCTTTGTTACAAACATTAGGGCTCCAATCCCTAATTGAGATTTAGACATAGGGCCTTCATTCCCTAATCGTCTTTTTTGCTAACATTAGGGATCCAATCCCTGAATTGAGAATTTTAGACATAGGGCCTCCATATCCTAGTCCTCTTTTTTGAAAACAATAGAATTACAATGCCTGAGTTGATATTTTTAGACATAGCGCCTCCATTCCCTAGTTGCCTTTTTTGCCAACATTAGGGCTCCAATCCCTGAGTTGATATATTTAGACATAGGACCTCCATTCCCTAATCACATTTATACCAACATTAGGGATCCAATCCCTGAATTGAGAATTATAGACATAGGGCCTCCATTTCCTAGTTGTTTTTTTTGACAACAAAGGGACTCCAATCCCTGAGTTGAGATTTTTAGACATAACGCCTACATTCCCTAGTTGCCTTTTTTGCCAACATTAAGGTTCCAATCCCTAATTGAAATTTTAGACATTGGGCCTCCATTCCCTAGTCGCCCTTTTTGCCAATATTAGGGCTCCAATCCCCGAGTTTAGAATTTTAGACATAGGGCCTCCATTCCCCAGTCGCCTTTTTTGCCAACATTAGGTCTCCAATCCCTGAGTTGATATTTTTAGACATAGGGCCTCCATTCCCCAGTCGCCTTTTTTGCCACATTAGGGCTCCAATCCCTAATTGAGATTTAGACATAGGGCCTTCATTCCCTAGTCGTCTTTTTTGCCAATATTAGGGATCCAATCCCTGAGTTGAGAATTTTAGACATAGGGCCTCCATTTCCTAGTCGTCTTTTTTGCCAACAATAGTACTCCAATCCCTGAGTTGAGATTTTTAGACATAGCGCCTCCATTCCCTAGTTGCATTTTTTGCCAACATTAGGGCTCCAAACCTTGAGTTGAGATTTAGACATAGGGCCTCCATTCCCTAGTCATCTTTTTTGCCAACATTAGCGATCCGATCCCTGAGTGGAGAATTTTAGACATAAGGCCTCCATTTCCTAGTCGCCTTTTTTTCCAACATTAGGGCTCCAATCCATAATTGAGATTTTAGACATAGGGCCTCCATTTCCTAGTCGTTTTTTTTTTACAACATTAGGGCTACAACCCCTGAGTTGATATTTTTAGACATAGGGCCTCCATTCCCTAATTACCTTTTTTCCAACATTAGGACTCCTATCCCTGAGTTTAGCTTTTTAGACATAGGGCCTCCATTTCCTAGTCGCCATTTTTGCCAACATTAGGGTTCCAATCCCTATTTGAGATTTTAGACATAGGGCCTTCATTCTCGAGTCGCCCTTTTTGCCAATATTAGGGCTCCAATCCCTGAGTTGAGAATTTTAGACATAGGGCCTCCATTTCGTAGTCGCCTTTTTTGCCAACATTAGGGCTCCAATCTCTAATTAAGATTTTAGACATAGGGCCTCCATCTCCTTGTCGTCATTTCTGCAAATATTAGGACTCCAATCCCTGAGTTGAGACTTTTAAACATAGGACCACCATTCCCTAGTCGCCTTTTTTCCAACTTTATGGCTACAATCCCTAAGTTGAGCCTTTTAGACATGGGGCCTCTGTTACCTAGTCGCTTTTTTTGCCAATATTAAGGCTCCAATCCCTTAGTTAAGATTATTAGACATATGCCCTCCATTCCCTAGTCGCCTTTTTTGCTAACATTAGGGGTCCAATCCCTGAGTTGAGAATTTTAGACATAGAGCCTCCATACCCTAGTCGCCTTTTTTGCCAACATTAGGGCTCCAATCCCTGAGTTGAGAATTTTAGACATAGAGCCTCCATTCCCTAGTTGCTTTTTTTTGCCAACATTAGGTCTCTAATCCCTGAGTTGAGACATTTAGAGATAGGGCCTTCATTCCCTAGTCGCCTTTTTTGCCAACATTAGGGCTCCAATCCTTGTGTTGAACTTTTTAGACATAGGGCCTCAATTCCCTAGTCGCCTTTTTTGCCAACATTAGGGCTCTGATCCCTAATTGAGAGTTTTAGACATAGGGCCTCCAAACCCTAGTTGCCATTTTTGCCAACATTAGGGCTCTAATCCCTGAGTTGAGAATTTTAGGCATACGGCCTCCATTCCCTAGTCGCCTTTTTTTGCCAACATTAGGTCTCCAATCCCTGAGTTGAAACTTTTAGACATAGTGCCTATGTTCCCTAGTCGCCTTTTCCGCCAACATTAGGGCTCCAATCCCTGAGTTGAGAACTTTAGACATATGGCCTCTATTCCCTATTAGCCTTTTTGGCAACATTAGGGCTGCAATCCCTCAGTTGAGAATTTTTAGCCATAGGGCCTCCATTCCCTAGTCGCCTTTTTTGCCAACATTAGGGCTCCAATCCCTAATTGAGATTTTAGACATAGGGCCTTCATTCCCTGGTCGTCTTTTTTACCAATATTAGGACTTGAATCCCTGATTTGAGACTTTTAGATATAGGGCCTTCATTCCCTAGTGGCCTTTTTCCAACATTAGGGCTCCAATCCCTAAGTTGAAACTTTTAGACATAGGGCCTCTGTTCCCTAGTCGCCTTTTCTGCCAGCATTAGGGCTACAATCCCTGAGTTGCGAATTTTAGACATATGGCCTCCATTCCCTAGTAGCCTTTTTGCCTACATTAGGGCTTCAATCCCTCAGTTGAGAATTTTTAGCCATAGGGCCTCCATTCCCTAGTCGCCTTTTTTGCCAACATTAGGGCTTCAATCCCTAAGTTGAGGCTTTTAGACATAGGGCCTTCATTACCTAGTCGCCTTTTTTTCCAACATTAGGGCTCCAATCCCTGAGTTGAGAATTTTAGACATAGGGCCTCCATTTCCGCGTCGCCTTTTTTGCCAACCTTAGTGCTCCAATCCTTAATTGAGATTTTAGACATAGAGCCTCCATTTCCTAGTCATCTTTTTTGCCAACATTAGGACTCCAATTCTTGAATTGAGATTTTTAGACATAGCGCCTCCATTCCCTAGTTGCCTTTTTTGCCAACATTAGGCCTCCAATCCCTGAGTTTAGATTTAGACATAGGGTCTCCAGTCCCTAGTCGTCTTTTTTGCCAACAGTAGGGATCCATTCCCTGAGATGAGATATTTGGACATAGGGCCTCCATTTTCTAGTCGCCTTTTTAACCAACATTAGGGCTCCAATCCCTGAATTGATATTTTTAGACGTAGGGCCTCCATTCCCTAGTCGCCATTTTGCCAACATTAGGGTTCTAATGCCTGAGTTGAGCTTTTTAGACATAGGGCCTCCATACCCAGTCGCCTTTTTTGCCAACATTAGGGCTCCAATCCCTGAGTCAAGTGTTTTAGGCATAGTGTCTACATTCTCTAGTCGCCTTTTTTGCCAATATTAGGTCTCCAATCCCTGAGTTGAGATTTTAGACATAGGGCCTCCATTCCCTACTTGTCTTTTTTGCCAACAGTAGGATCCAATTCCTGAGTTGAGATATAGACATAGGGCCTCCATTCCCTAGTCGTCTTTTTTGCCAGCATAAGGGATCCAATACCTGAGATGAGATTTTTGGACATAGGGCCTCCATTCCCTAGTCGCCTTTGTTGCCAACATTAGGGCTCCAATCCCTAATTGAGATTTAGACATAGGGCCTTCATTCCCTAATCGTCTTTTTTGCTAACATTCGGGATCCAATCCCTGAATTGAGAATTTTAGACAAAGGGCCTCCATATCCTAGTCGTCTTTTTTGACAACAATAGAATTACAATGCCTGAGTTGATATTTTTATACATAGCGCCTCCATTCCCTAGTTGCCTTTTTTGCCAACATTAGGGCTCCAATCCCTGAGTTGATATATTTAGACATAGGACCTCCATTCCCTAATCACATTTATATCAACATTAGGGATCCAATCCCTGAATTGAGAATTATAGACATAGGGCCTCCATTTCCTAGTTGTTTTTTTTGACAACAACAGGACTCCAATCCCTGAGTTGAGATTTTTAGACATAGCGCCTCCATTCCCTAGTTACCTTTTTTGCCAACATTAAGGTTCCAATCCCTAATTGAAATTTTAGACATTGGGCCTTCATTCCCTAGTCGCCCTTTTTGCCAATACTAGGGCTCCAATCCCCGAGTTTAGAATTTTAGACATAGGGCATCCATTCCCCAGTCGCCTTTTTTGCCAACATTAGGGCTCCAATCCCTGAGTTGATATTTTTAGACATAGGGCCTCCATTCCCCAGTCGCCTTTTTTGCCAACATTAGGGCTCCAATCCCTAATTGAGATTTAGACATAGGGCCTTCATTCCCTAGTCGTCTTTTTTGCCAATATTAGGGATCCAATCCCTGAGTTGAGAATTTTAGACATAGGGCCTCCATTTCCTAGTCGTCTTTTTCGCCAACAATAGTACTCCAATCCCTGAGTTGAGATTTTTAGACATAGCGCCTCCATTCCCTAGTTGCCTTTTTTGCCAACATTAGGGCTCAAAACCTTGGGTTGAGATTTAGACATAGGGCCTCCATTCCCTAGTCGTCTTTTTTGCCAACATTAGGGATCCGATCCCTGAGTGGAGAATTTTAGACATAAGGCCTCCATTTCCTAGTCGCCTTTTTTTCCTACATTAGGGCTCCAATCCATAATTGAGATTTTAGACATAGGGCTTCTATTTCCTAGTCGTTTTTTTTACAACATTAGGGCTACAATCCCTGAGTTGATATTTTTAGACATAGGGCCTCCATTCCCTAATCACCTTTTTTCCAACATTAGGACTCCTATCCCTGAGTTTAGCTTTTTAGACACAGGGCCCCCATTTCCTAGTCGCCATTTTTGCCAACATTAGGGTTCCAATCCCTATTTGAGATTTTAGACATAGGGCCTTCATTCTCGAGTCGCCCTTTTTGCCAATATTAGGGCTCCAATCCTTGAGTTGAGAATTTTAGACATAGGGCCTCCATTTCCTAGTCGCCTTTTTTGCCAACATTAGGGCTCCAATCTCTAATTGAGATTTTAGACATAGGGCCTCCATCTCCTTGTCGTCATTTCTGCAAATATTAGGACTCCAATCCCTGAGTTGAGACTTTTAAACATAGGACCACCATTCCCTAGTCGCCTTTTTTCCAACTTTATGGCTACAATCCCTAAGTTGAGCCTTTTAGACATGGGGACTCTGTTAACTAGTCGCTTTTTTTGCCAATATTAGGGCTCCAATCCCTTAGTTCAGATTATTAGACATATGCCCTCCATTCCCTAGTCGCCTTTTTTGCTAACATTAGGGGTCCAATCCCTGAGTTGAGAATTTTAGACATAGAGCCTCCATACCCTAGTCGCCTTTTTTGCCAACATTAGGGCTCCAATCCCTGAGTTGGGAATTTTAGACATAGAGCCTCCATTCCCTAGTTGCTTTTTTTTGCCAACATTAGGTCTCTAATCCATGAGTTGAGACATTTAGACATAGGGCCTTCATTCCCTAGTCGCCTTTTTTGCCAACATTAGGGCTCCAATCCTTGTGTTGAACTTTTTAGACATAGGGCCTCCATTCCCTAGTCGCCTTTTTTGCCAACATTAGGGCTCTGATCCCTAATTGAGAGTTTTAGACATAGGGCCTCCAAACCCTAGTCGCCATTTTTGCCAACATTAGGGCTCTAATCACTGAGTTGAGAATTTTAGGCATACGGCCTCCATTCCCTAGTCGCCTTTTTTTGCCAACATTAGGTCTCCAATCCCTGAGTTGAAACATTTTGACATAGTGCCTATGTTCCCTAGTTGCCTTTTCCGCCAACATTAGGGCTCCAATCCCTGAGTTGAGAACTTTAGACATATGGCCTCTATTCCCTATTAGCCTTTTTGGCAACATTAGGGCTGCAATCCCTCATTTGAGAATTTTTAGCCATAGGGCCTCCATTCCCTAGTTGCCTTTTTTGCCAACATTAGGCCTCCAATCCCTGAGTTTAGATTTAGACATAGGGTCTCCAGTCCCTAGTCGTCTTTTTTGCCAACATTAAGACTTGAATCCTTGATTTGAGACTTTTAGATATAGGGCCTTCATTCCCTAGTGGCCTTTTTTCCAACATCAGGGCTCCAATCCCTAAGTTGAGACTTTTAGACATAGGGCCTCTGTTCCCTAGTCGCCTTTTTTCCCAACATTAGGGCTACAATCCCTGAGTTGAGAATTTTAGACATAGGGCCTCCATTTCCGCGTCGCCTTTTTTGCCAACCTTAGGGCTCCAATCCTTAATTGAGATTTTAGACATAGAGCTTCCATTTCCTAGTCGTCTTTTTTGCCAACATTAGGACTCCAATTCTTGAGTTGAGATTTTTAGACATAGCGCCTCCATTCCCTAGTTGCCTTTTTTGCCAACATTAGGCCTCCAATCCCTGAGTTTAGATTTATACATAGGGTCTCTAGTCCCTAGTCGTCTTTTTTGCCAACATTAGGGATCCATTCCCTGAAATGAGATATTTGGACATAGGGCCTCCATTTTCTAGTCGCCTTTTTAACCAACATTAGGGCTCCAATCCCTGAGTTGATATTTTTAGACGTAGGGCCTCCATTCCCTAGTTGCCTTTTTGCCAACATCAGGGCTCTAATGCCTGAGTTGAGCTTTTTAGACATAGGGCCTCCATACCCAGTCGCCGTTTTTGCCAACATTAGGGCTCCAATCCCTGAGACAAGTGTTTTGGGCATAGTGTCTACATTCTCTAGTCGCCTTTTTGCCAATATTAGGTCTCCAATCCCTGAGTTGAGATTTTAGACATAGGGCCTCCATTCCCTACTTGTATTTTTTGCCAACAGTAGGATCCAATCCCTGAGTTGAGATTTTTAGGCATAGGGCCTCCATTCCCTAGTCGCCATTTTTTCCAACAATAGGCCTACAATCACTGAGTTGAGAATTTTTGACATAGGGCCTCCATTCCCAGTCACCTTTTTTGCTGACATTATGGCTCCAATATCTGAGTTGAGAATTTTAGATGTAGGGCCCCCATTCCCTAGTCGTCTATTTTGCCAACATTAGGGCTCCAATCCCTAAGTTGAGAATTATAGACATAGGGCCTCCATTCCCTAGTCGCCTTTTTTCTTTGCCAACATTAGGGCTCCAATAGGGCCTCCATTCCCTAGTCGCCTTTTTTGCCAACATTAGGGCTCCAATCCCTGTGTTGAGCTTTTTAGACATAGGGCCTCCATTCCCTAGTCGCCTTTTTGCCAACATTAGGTGATCCCTGATTTGAGCTTTTTAGACATAATGCCTCTATACCCTAGTCGCAGTTTTTGCCAACATTAGGGCTCCAATCCCTGAGTTGAGAAATTTAGGCATAGGGCCTCCAATCCCTAGTCGCCTTTTTTTTCCAACATTAGGTGTCCAATCCCTGAGTTGAGACTTTTAGACATAGAGCCTTAATTCACTAGTTGCCTTTTTGGCCAACATTAGGGCTCCAATCCCTGAGTTGAGTATTTTAAACATAGGGCCTTCATTCATTAGTCACCTTTTTTGCCAACATTAGGGCTCCAATCCCTGAGTTGAGATTTTTAGACATAGGGCCTCCATTCCCTAGTCGCCTTTTTGCCAACATTAGGGTTCCAATCCCTAAGTTGAGACTTTTAGACATAGGGCCTCTGCTCCCTAGTCGCCTTTTCTGCCAATATTAGGGCTACAATCCCTGAGTTGAGAATATTAGGCATATGGCCTCCATTCCCTAGAAGCCTTTTTGCCAGCATTAGGGCTCCTATCCCTTAGTTGAGAATTTTTAGCCATTGGGCCTCCATTCCCTAGTCGTCTTCTTTACCAACATTAGGCCTCCAATCCCTAATTGAGATTTTAGACATAGGGCCTTCGTTCCCTAGTCGACTTTTTTGCCAATATTAGGACTTCAATCCTTGAGTTGAGACTTTTAGACATAGGGCCTCCATTCCCTAGTCGCCTTCTTTTCCAACATTAGGGATCCAATCCCTAATTGAGATTTTAGACATAGGTCCTTCATTCCCTAGTCATCTTTTTTGCCAATATTAGACTTCAATCCCTGAGTTGAAACTTTTAGACATAGGGCCTCCATCCCCTAGTCGCCTTTTTTTGCCAACATTAGGTCTCCAATCCCTGAGTTGAGACTTTTAGACATAGGGCCTTCATTCTCTGGTCGCCTTTTCTGCCAAGATTAGGGATTCAATCCCTGAGTTTAGAATATTAGACATATGTCCTCCATTCCCTAATATCCTTTTGCCAACATTAGGGCTCCAATCCCTCAGTTGAGAATTTTTAGAACATAGGGACTCCATTCCCTAGTCGCCTTTTTTGCCAACATTAGGTCTCCAATCCCTAATTGAAATTTTAGACATAGGGCCTTCATTCCCTAGTCATACTTTTTGCCAATATTAGGACTCCAATCCCTGAGTTGAGACTTTTAGACATAGGGCCTCCATTTCCTATTCGCCCTTTTTCCAACATTACGGCTCCAATCCCTAACTTGAGCCTTTTAGATATGGGGCCTCTGTTCCCTAGTCGCCTTTTTTGCTAACATTTGGGCTCCAATCTCTGAGTTGAGATTTTTAGACATATGCCTCCACTACCTAGTCGCCTTTTTGCCAACATGAGGCTCCAATCCTAGAGTTGGAATTTTTTGTCATAGGGCCTCCATTCCCTAATTGGCTTTTTTCGCCAACATTAGGGCTCCGATCCCTGAGTTTAGAATTTTAGACATAGGACCTCCATTCCCTAGTCGCCTTTTTTTGCCAACATTAGGGCTCCAATCCCTGAGTTTAGTATTTTAGACATAGGGCCTCCATTCCCTAATTGCCTATTTTGGCCAACATTAGGGCTCCAATCCCTGAGTTTAGACTTTTATACATAGGGACTTCATTCCCTAGTCGCCTTTTTTCCAATATTAGGGATCTAGCCCCTGAGTTAAGAATTTGAGAAACAGGGCCTCCATTTCCTAGTCGCGTTTTTTTCCAACATTAGGGCTCCAATCCTTGAATTGAGATTTTTAGACATAGGGCCTCCATTCCCTAGTCGCCGTTTCTGCCAACATTTGGTCTCCAATCCCTAAGTTGAGAATTTTAGACATAGGGCCTCCATTCTCTAGTTGCCTTTTTTTGCCAACATTGGGGCTCTAATCCCTGAGTTTAGAATTTTACACATTGCGCATCCATTCCCTAGTCGCCTTTTTTGGAAAACATTAGGGCTCCAATCCCTGAGTTTAGACTTTTATACAAAGGGCTTCCATTCCCTAGTCGCCTTTTTTGCTAATATTAGGGCTCTATTCCCTGAGTTGAGAATTTTGAACATAGGGTCTCCATTCCCTAGTCGCATTTTTTTTCCAACATTAGGGCTCCAATCCTTGAGTTGAGATTTTTAGACATAGGACCTCCATTTCCTAGTCGCCTTTTCTGCCAACATTTGGGCTCCATTCCCTAAGTTGAGAATTTTAGACATAGGGCCTCCATTCCCTTGTCACCTTTTTTGCCAACATTAGGGCTCCAATCCCCTGAGTTGAGATTTTAGACATAGGGCCTCCATTCCCTAGTCATTTTTTTTGCCAACATTAGGCTCCAATCCCTATGTTGAGACTTTTAGACATAGGGCCTTCATTAGCTAGTCGCCATTTTGGCCAGCATTAGGGCTCCAATCCTTGAGTTGAGAATTTTAGACATAGGGACTCCATTTCCTATTCGCCTTTTTTGCCAACATTAGGGCTCCAACCCCTAATTGAGATTTTAGACATAGGACCTTCATTTCCTAGTCGTATTTTTTTCCAACATTAGGACTCCAATCCCTGAGTTGAGATTTTTAGACATAGCACCCCTATTCCCTACTTGCCTTTTTTCCAACATTAGGGCTCCAATCCCTGAGAGTAGATTTATACATAGGGCCTCCATTCCCTAGTCATCTTTTTTGCCAAGATTAGGGATCCAATCCCCGAGATGAGATTTTTGGACATTGGGACTCCATTTCCTAGTCGCCTTTTCTTGCAACATTAGGGCTCCAATCCCTGAGTTGATATTTTTAGACATAGGGCCTCCAATCCCTAGTCGCCTTTTTTGCCAACATTAGGGCTCCAATCCCCGCGTTGAGCTTTTTAGACATCGGGCCTCCATACACAGTCGCCTGTTTTCCCAACATTAGGGCTCCAATCCCTGAGTTGAGAGTTTTAGACATAGTGCCTACATTCCCTAGTCGCCTTTTTCGCCAACATTAGGTCTCCAATTCCTGAGTTGAGTATTTTGACATAGGGCCTCCATTCCCTAGTCGTCTTGTTTTCCAACATTAGGCTCCAATCCCTTAGTTGAGATTTTTAGGCATAGGGCTTCAAATTCCCTAGTCGCCTTTTTGCCAATATTAGGGCTCCAATCCCTGATTTGAGATTTTTAGACATAGGGCCTCAATTCCCTAGTCGCCTTTTCTGTTAACATTAGGGCTCTAATCGCTTAGTTGAGAATTTTAGACATAGTGCCTTCATTCCCCAGTCGCCTTTTTTACCAACATTAGGGCTCTAATCTCTGAATTTGGAATTTTAGACATAGGGCCTCCATTCCTTAGTCGCCATTTTTGGCCAACATTAGGGCTCCAGTCCCTGAATTTAGACTTTTAGGCATGGGCCTCCATATGCTAGTCGCTTTTTTTGCCAACATTAGGGCTCAAATCCCTAAGTTGAGAATTTTAGGCATAGGGCCTATATTCCCTAGTCGCCTTTTTTTTGCCAACATTAGATCTCCAATCCCTGAGTTGAGACTTATAGACATAGGACCTTCATTCCCTAGTCTCCTTTTTTGCCAAAGTTAGGGCTCCAATCCCTGAGTTGAGTATTTTAGACATAGGGCTTCCATTCATTAGTCGCCTTTTTTGCCAACATTAGGGCTCCGATCCCTAAGTTGATATTTTTAGACATAGGGCCTCCAATCTATAGTCGTCTTTTTTTTCCAACATAAGGGTTCCAATCCCTGAATTGAGAATTTTAGATTTAGATCTTCCAGTTCCTACTCGAATTTTTTGCTAACATTAATGCTCCAATCCCTAATTCAGATTTTAGACATTGGGCCTTCATTCCCTAGTCGTCGTTTTGTCAATATTAGGACTCCAATCCCTGAGTTGAGACTCTTAGACATACGGCCTCCTTTCCCTAGTGGCCTTTTTTTGAACATTAGGGCTCCAATCCCTAAGTTGAGAGTTTTAGACATAGGGCTTATGTTCCCTTGTCGCCTTTTTTTGCTAATATTAGGGCTCCAATCCCCGAGTTGAGAATTTTAGACATATGGCCTCCTTTCCCTAGTCTCTTTTTTTCCAAAATTAGGGCTCTAATCCCTGAGTTGAGAATTTTTAGCCATAGGGCATCCATTCCCTAGTAGCCTTTTTGCCAACATTAGGGCTCCAATCCCTGAGTTTAGAATTTTAGATATAGGGCCTCCATTCCCTAGTTTCTTTTTTTGCCAACATTAGGGCTCCAATCCCTGAATTTAGTATTTTAGACATCGGGCCTCCATTCCCTAATCGCCCTTTTTGGCCAACATTAGGGCTCCAATCCCTGAGTTTAGACTTTTATACATAGGGCCTCCATTCCCTAGTTGCCTTTTTTCCAATATTAGGGATCTAGTACCTGAGTTGAGAATTTTAGAAATAGGGCCTCACTTCACTAGTCGCGTTTTTTTTCAACATTAGGGCTTCAATCCTTGAGTTGACATTTTTAGACATAGGGCCTCCATTCCCTAGTCGCCTTTTGTGCCAACATTGGGGTTCCAATCCCTGAATTGAGAATTTTAGATTTAGGGCCTCCAGTTCCAAGTCACATTTTTTGCTAACATTAGGTCTCCAATCCCTAATTGAGATTTTAGACATAGGGCCTTCAATTCCTAGTCGTCTTTTTACCAATATTAGGACTCCAATCCCTGAGTTGAGACTTTTAGACATACGACCTCCATTCCCTAGTGGCCTTTGTTCCAACACTAGGGCTCCAATCCCTAAGTTGAGACTTTTAGACATAGGGCCTCTATTCCCTAGTCACCTTTTTTGCCAACATTAGGGCTCCAATCCCTGAGTTAAGAATTTTAGACATATGGCCTCTATTCCCTAGTCGCCTTTTTGCCAACATTAGGACTCCAATCCCTTAGTTGAGAATTTTTAGCCATAGGGCATCCATTCCCTAGTTGCATTTTTGCCAACATTAAGGCTCTAATCAGTGAGTTTAGAATTTTAGACATAGGTCCTCCATTCCCTAGTCGCCATTTTTTGCCAATATTAAGGCTCCGATCCCTGAGTTTAGTATTTTAGACATAGGGCCTCCATTCCCTAGTCGCCTTTTTTTCCAATATTAGGGATCTAGTCCCTTAGTTGAGAATTTTAGAAATAGGGCCTCCATTCCCTAGTCGCATTTTTTCCAACATTAGGGATCCAATTCTTAAGTTGAGATTTTTAGACATAGGGCCTCCATTCCCTAGTCGCCTTTTTCCCAACATTAGGGTTCCGATCCCTGAGTTTAGAATTTTAGACATAGGGCCTCCATTCCCTAGTCGCCTTTTTTGGCCAACATTAGGGCTTTAATCCCTGAGTTTAGACTTTTATGCATAGGGCCTTCATTCCCTAGTCGCCTTTTTTGCTAACATTAGGTCCCCAATCCCTGAGTTGAGATTTTAGACATTGGGCCTTTATTCCCTAGTCGACATTTTTCCCAACATTAGGCTACAATTCTTGAGTTGAGATTTTTAGGCATAGGGCTTCCATTCCCAAATCGCCTTTTTGCCAATATTCGGGCTCCAATCCCTGATTTGAGATTTTTAGACATAGTGCCTCCATTCCCTAGTCGCCTTTTTTGCCAACATTAGGGCTCCAATCGCTGAGTTGAGAATTTTAGACATAGGGCCTCCATTCCCCAGTCGCCTTTTTTGCTGACATTAGGGCTCCAATACCTGAGTTGAGAATTTTCGATATAGGGCCTCCATACCCTAGTCACCTTTTTTGCAAAAATTAGTGCTCCAATCCCTGGGTTGAGAATTTTACAATTCTTGAGTTGAGATTTTTAGGCATAGGGCTTCCATTCCCAAGTCACCTTTTTGACAACATTAGGGCTCCAATCCCTGATTTGAGATTTTTAGACATAGGGACTCCATTCCCTTGTCGCCTTTTTTGCAACCATTAGGGCTCCAATCACAGAGTTGAGAATTTTAGACATAGGGCCTCCATTCCCTAGTCGCCTTTTTTGCCGACATTAGGGCTCCATTACCTGAGTTGAGAATGTTAGATATAGGGCCTCCATACCCTAGTCACCTTTTTTGCCAACATTAGTGCTCCAATCCCTAAGTTGAGAATTATACGCATAGGGCCTCCATTCCCGAGTCGCCTTTTGTTGCGACCATTAGATCTTCAATCCCTGAGTTGAGACTTTTAGACATAGGGCCTTCATTCCCTAGTCGCCTTTTTTGCCAACATTAGGGCTCTAATCCCTGAGTTGAGTATTTTAAACATAGGGCCTCCATTCATTAGTCGCCATTTTTGCCAACATTAAGGCTCTAATCCCTGAGTTTTAATTTTTAGACATAGGGCCTCCATTCCCTAGTCGCCTTTTTGTGCCAACATTAGGGTTCCAATCCCAGAATTGAGAATTTTAGATTTAGGGCCTCAAGTTCTAAGTCGCATTTTTTGCTAACATTAGGGCTCCAATCCCTAATTGAGATTTTAGACATAGGGCCTTCAATTCCTAGTCGTCTTTTTACCAATATTAGGACTCCAATCCCTGAGTTGAGACTTTTACACATACGACCTCCATTCCCTAGTGGCCTTTGTTCCAACATTAGGGCTCCAATCCCTAAGTTGAGACTTTTAGACATAGGGCCTCTGTTCCCTAGTCACCTTTTTTGCCAACATTAGGGTTGTAATCCCCGAATTAAGAATTTTAGACATATGGCCTCTATTCCCTAGTCGCCTTTTTGCCAACATTAGGGCTCCTATCCCTTAGTTGAGAATTTTTAGCCATAGGGCATCCATTCCATAGTCGCCTCTTTTGCCAACATTAAGGCTCCAATCCCTGAGTTTAGAATTTTAGACATCGGGCCTCCATTCCCTTGTCGCCTTTTTTTGCCAATATTAGGGCTCCGATCCCTGAGTTGAGTATTTTAAACATAGGGCCTCCATTCATTAGTCGCCATTTTTGCCAACATTAAGGCTCTAATCCCTGAGTTTTAATTTTTAGACATAGGGCCTCCATTCCCTAGTCGCCTTTTTGTGCCAACATTAGGGTTCCAATCCCAGAATTGAGAATTTTAGATTTAGGGCCTCAAGTTCTAAGTCGCATTTTTTGCTAACATTAGGGCTCCAATCCCTAATTGAGATTTTAGACATAGGGCCTTCAATTCCTAGTCGTCTTTTTACCAATATTAGGACTCCAATCCCTGAGTTGAGACTTTTACACATACGACCTCCATTCCCTAGTGGCCTTTGTTCCAACATTAGGGCTCCAATCCCTAAGTTGAGACTTTTAGACATAGGGCCTCTGTTCCCTAGTCACCTTTTTTGCCAACATTAGGGTTGTAATCCCCGAATTAAGAATTTTAGACATATGGCCTCTATTCCCTAGTCGCCTTTTTGCCAACATTAGGGCTCCTATCCCTTAGTTGAGAATTTTTAGCCATAGGGCATCCATTCCATAGTCGCCTCTTTTGCCAACATTAAGGCTCCAATCCCTGAGTTTAGTATTTTGGACATAGGGCCTCCATTCCCTAGTAGCCTTTTTTCCAATATTAGGGATCTAGTCCCTTAGTTGAGAATTTTAGAAATAGGGCCTCCATTCCCTAGTCGCATTTTTTTCCAACATTAGGGATCAAAGCCTTGAGTTGGGATTTTTAGACAAAGGGCCTCCATTCCCAAGTCGCCTTTTTTTCCCAACATTAGGGCTCCGATCCCTGAGTTTAGAATTTCAGACATAGGGCCTCCATTCCCTAGTCGTCGTTTTTGGCCAACATTAGGGCTCCAATCACTGAGTTTAGACTTTTATACATAGGGCCTCCATTCCCTAGTCACCTTTTTTTGCCAACATTAGGTCTCCAATCCCTGAGTTGAGATTTTAGACATAGGGCCTCCATTCCAAAGTCGTCATTTTCCCAACATTAGGCTATAATTCTTGAGTTGAGATTTTGAGGCATAGGGCTTCCATTCCCAAGTCACCTTTTTTCCAACATTAGGGCTCCAATCCGTGATTTGAGATTTTTAGACATAGGGCCTCCATTCCATAGTCGCCTTTTTTGCCAACATTAGGGCTCCAATCGCAGAGTTGAGAATTTTAGGCATGGTGCCTCCATTCCCCAGTCGCCTTTTTTTGCCGACATTAGGGCTCCGATACCTGAGTTGAGAATTTTAGATATAGGGACTCCATACCCTAGTCACCTTTTTTGCCAACATTAGTGCTCCAATTCCTGAGTTGAGAATTTTATGCATAGGGCCTCCATTCCCTTGTCGTCTTTTTTTGCGAACATTAGATCTTCAATCCCTGAGTTGAGTCTTTTAGACATAGGGCCTTCATTCCCTAGTCGCCTTTTTTGCCAACATTAGGGCTCCAATCCCTGAGTTGAGTATTTTAAACATAGGGCCTCCATTTATTAGGCGCCATTTTTGCCAACATTAAGGCTACAATCCCTGAGTTGAGATTTTTAGACATAGGGCCTCCATTCCCTAGTCGCCTTTTTTGCCAACATTAGGGTCCCAAACCCTGAATTGAGAATTTTAGATTTAGGGCATCCAGTTCCTAGTCGCATTTTTTGCTAACATTAGGGCTCCAATCCATAATTGATACTTTAGACATAGGGACTTCAATCCGTAGTCATCTTTTTGCCAATATTAGGACTCCAATCCCTGAGTTGAGACTCTTAGACATAGGGCATCCATTCCCTAGTGGCCTTTTTCAAAAATTAGGGCTCCAATCACTAAGTTGAGAGTTTTAGACATAGGGCTTATGTTCCCTAGTCGCCTTTTTTGCCATTATTAGGGTTCCAATCCCCAAGTTAAGAATTTTAGACACATGGCCTCCATTCCCTAGTAGCCTTTTTGCCAAAATTAGGGCTCTAATCCCTGAGTTGAGAATTTTTAGCCATGGGGCCTCCATTCCCTAGTCACCTTTTTTGCCAACATTAGGGCTCCAATCCCTGTGTTTAGAATTTTAGATATAGGGCCTCCATTCCCTAGTCGCCTTTTTTGCCAACATTAGGGCTCCAATCCCTGAATTTAGTATTTTAGACATAGGGCCTCCATTCCCTAGTCGCCCATTTTGGCCAGCATTAGGGCTATAATCCCTGGGTTTAGACTTTTATACATAGGGCCTCCATTCCCTAGTTGCCTTTTTTTGCCAATATTAGGGATCTAGTACCTGAATTGAGAATTTTAGAAATAGGGCCTCAATTCACTAGTCGAGTTTTTTTCCAACATTAGGGCTCCAATCCTTGAGTTGAGATTTTTAGAAATATGGCCTCCATTCCCTAGTCGCCTTTTTGCCAACATTAGGGCTCCAATCGCAGAGTTGAGAATTTTAGACATGGAGCCTCCATTCCCCAGTCGCCTTTTTTGCCGACATTAGGGCTCCAATACCTGAGTTGAGAATTTTAGATATAGGGCCTCCATACCCTAGTCACCTTTTTTGCCATATTAGTTCTCCAATCCCTGAGTTGAGAATTTTATGCATAGGGCCTCCATTCCCTTGTCGTCTTTTTTTGTGAACATTAGATCTTCTATCCCTGGGTTGAGTCTTTTAGACATAGGGCCTTCATTCCCTAGTCGCCTTTTTTGCCAACATTAGGGATCCAATCCCTGAGTTGAGTTTTTTAAACATAGGGCCTCCATTTATTAGTCGCCATTTTTGCCAACATTTAGGCTCCAATCCTTGAGTTGAGATTTTTAGACATAGGGCCTCCATTCCCTAGTCGCCTTTTTTGCCAACATTAGGGTCCCAATCCCTGAATTGAGAATTTTAGATTTAGGGCCTCCAGTTCCTAGTCGCATTTTTTTCTAACATTAGGGCTCCAATCCCTAATTGAGATTTTAGACATAGGGACTTCAATCCGTTGTCATCTTTTTGCCAATATTAGAACTCCAATCCCTGAGTTGAGACTCTTAGACATAGGGCATCCATTCCCTAGTGGCATTTTTCAAAAATTAGGGCTCCAATCACTAAGTTAAGACTTTTAGACATAGGGCTTATGTTCCCTAGTCGCCTTTTTTTCCAACATTAGGGCTCCAATCCCCGAGTTAAGAATTTTAGACATATGGCCTCCATTCCCTAGTCGCCTTTTTGCCAAAATTAGGGCTCTAATCGCTGAGTTGAGAATTTTTAGCCATAGGGCCTCCATTCCCTAGTCACCTTTTTTGTCAATATTAGGGCTCCAATCCCCGTGTTTAGAATTTTAGATATCGGGCCTCCATTCCCTAGTCGCCTTTTTTGCCAACATTAGGGCTCCAATCCCTGAATTTAGTATTTTAGACATAGGGCCTCCATTCCCTAGTCGCCCTTTTTGGCCAGCATTAGGGCTATAATCCCTGAGTTTAGACTTTTATACATAGGGCCTCCATTCCCTAGTTGCCTTTCCCAATATTAGGGATCTAGTCCCTGAGTTGAGAATTTTAGAAATAGGGCCTCAATTCACTAGTCGAGTTTTTTTCCAACATTAAGGCTCCAATCCTTGAGTTGAGATTTTTAGAAATATGGCCTCCATTCCCTAGTCGCCTTTTTTGCCAACATTAGGGCTCCAATCGCAGAGTTGAGAATTTTAGACATGAAGCCTCCATTCCCCAGTCGCCTTTTTTGCCGACATTAGGGCTCCAATACCTGAGTTGAGAATTTTAGATATAGGGCCTCCATACCCTAGTCACCTTTTTTGCCAACATTAGTGCTCCAATCCCTGAGTTGAGAATTTTATGCATAGGGCCTCCATTCCCTTGTTGTCTTTTTTTGCGAACATTAGATCTTCAATTCCTGAGTTGAGTCTTTTAGACATAGGGCCTTCATTCCCTAGTCGCCTTTTTTGCCAACATTAGGGCTCCAATCCCTTAGTTGAGAATTTTAATCATAGGGCCTCCATTTATTAGTCGCCATTTTTGCCAACATTAAGGCTCCAATCCCTGAGTTGAGATTTTTAGACATAGGGCCTCCATTCCCTAGTCGCCGTTTTTGCCAATATTAGGGTTCCAATCCCTGAATTGAGAATTTTAGATTTAGGGCCTCCAGTTCCAAGTCGCATTTTTTGCTAACATTAGGGCTCCAATCCCTAATTGAGATTTTAGACATAGGGACTTCAATCCGTAGTCATCGTTTTGCCAATATTAGGACTCCAATCCCTGAGTTGAGACTCTTAGACATAGGGCATCCGTTCCCTAGTGGCCTTTTTCAAAAATTAGGGCCCCAATCAGTAAGTTGTGAGTTTTAGACATAGGGCTTATGTTCCCTAGTCACCTTTTTTGCCAACATTAGGGCTCCAATCCCCAAGTTAAGAATTTAAGACATATGGCCTCCATTCCCTAGTCGCCTTTTTGCCAAAATTAGGGCTCTCATCCCTGAGTTGAGAATTTTTAGCCACAGGGCCTCCATTCCCTAGTCACCTTTTTTGCCAACATTAGGGCTCCAATCCCTGTGTTTAGAATTTTAGATATAGGGCCTCCATTCCCTAGTCCCCTTTTTTGCCAACATTAGGGCTCCAATCCCTGAATTTAGTATTTTAGACATAAAGCCTCCATTCCCTAGTCACCCTTTTTGGCCAGTAATAGGTCTATAATCCCTGAGTTTAGACTTTTATACATAGGGCCTCCATTCCCTAGTTGCCTTTGTTTTCCAATATTAGGGATCTAGTACCTGAGTTGAGAATTTTAGAAATAGGGCCTCAATTCACTAGTCGAGTTTTTTTCCAATATTAGGGCTCCAATCCTTGAGTTGAGATTTTTAGAAATATGGCCTCCATTCCCTAGTCGCCTTTTTTTGCCAACATTAGGGCTCCAATCCCTGAGTTTAGTATTTTATACAAAGGGCCTCCATTCCCTGGTCTCCTTTATTTGCCAACGTTAGGGCTTCAATCCCTGAGTTTAGAATTTTAGACATAGGGCCTCCATTCCCTAGTCGCCTTTTTTGGCCAACATTAGGGCTCCAATCCCTGAGTTTAGAATTTTATACGTAAGGTCTCCATTCCCTCGTCGCCTTTTTTGCCAATATTAGGGCTCTTGTCCCTGAGTTGAGAATTTTAGATATAGAGCCTCCATTCCCTAGTCGCCTTTTTTTTTGCCAACATTAGGGCTCCAATCCCTGAATTTAGCATTTTAGACATAGGGCCTCCATTCCCTAGTCGCCTTTTTTGGCCAACATTAGGGCTCAAATCTCTGAGTTTAGACTTTTATACATAGGGCCTCCATTCCCTAGTTGCCTTTTTTCCAATATTAGGGATCTAGTACCTAAGTTGAGTATTTTAGAAATAGGGCCTCAATTCACTAGTCGAGTTTTTTTCCAACATTAGGTCTCCAATACTTGAGTTGAGATTTTTAGAAATAGGGCCTCCATTCCCTAGTCGCTTTTTTTTTTCCAACATTGGGGCTCCAATCCCTGAGTTTAGTATTTTAGACATAGGGCCTCCATTCCTTAATAGCCTTTTTTGGCCAACATTAAGGCTCCAATCCCTGAGTTTAGACATTTATACATAGGGACTTCATTCCCTAGTTGTCGTTTTTCCAATATTAAGGATCTAGTCCCTGAGTTAAGAATTTTAGAAATAGGGCTTCCATTTCCTAGTCGCGTTTTTTCCAACATTAGGTCTCCAATCCTTTAGTTGAGATTTTTAGACACAGGGCCTTCATTCCCTAGTCGCCTTTTCTGCCAACATTTGGGCTCTAATCCCTGAGTTGAGAATTTTATACATAGGGCCTCCATTCCCTGGTCGCCTTTGTTTGCCAACATTAGGGCTCCAATCCCTGAGTTTAGACTTTTATACGTAGGGCCTCCATTCCCTAGTTGCCTTTTTTGCCAATATTAGGGATCTAGTACCTGAGTTGAGAATTTTAGAAATGGGGCCTCAATTCACTAGTCGCGTTTTTTTCAAACATTAGGGCTCCAGTCCTTGAGTTGAGATTTTTAGACATGGGGCCTTCATTCCCTAATCGCCTTTTCTGCCAACATTTGGGCCCCAATCCCTGAGTTGAGAATTTTATACATAGGGCCTCCATTCCCTGGTCGCCTTTGTTTGCCAACTTTAGGGCTCCATTCCCAGAGTTTAGAATTTTAGACATAGGGCCTCCATTCCCTAGTCGCCTTTTTTGGCCAACATTAGGGCTCCAATCCCTGAGTTTAGACTTTTATACGTAGGGCCTCCATTACGTAGTCGCCTTTTTTGCCAATATTAGAGCTCTAGTGCCTGAGTTGAGAATTTTAGAAATAGGGCCTCCATTCCCTAGTCGCATTTTTTTTTCAACATTAGAGCTGCAATCCTTGAGTAGAGATTTTAAGGCATTGGGCCTCCATTCCCTAGTCGCCTTTTCTGCTAACATTTGGGCTCCAATCCCTGAGTTGAGAATTTTAGATATAGGGCCTCCATTCCATTGTCGCCTTTTTAACCAACATTAGGGCTCCAATCCCCTGAGTTGAGATTTTAGACATAGGGCCTCCACTCACTAGTCATTTTTTTGCCAACATTAGAAGAGTTGCGAAGCCCTGGGAGGACTAGGGGCTCATCGAGACAGCTACGAAGAGAACAATGGTGCACCACTATCTACGATCGACACTATCAGCAACGGAACCACCTATATCCATTCAAAGATGTAGCTCCCCCGGCAAAAGGGACGTCAGTACTGTCGAATAGTACTAGTATGTATGGCAAACGCAATTGTTAATAGAATGAACAGTGAACTAATGGAAGGCAGTTACTTCATCAACAATTACATCACAGAAATTCAAGGAGAAGCACCAAATAGGTTTCACATGATTTTTGGTTGAGTCTTTCCGTTCTTTCGGTTAATATTGTTTAGTGCCAAATACCGTGTCTTTAAAATATAATACCACCATGGGGTTTTTAACACGGAGTCTGGTCTTCCCCGACCGGTTAAGCCATCCCAAGTGAGACATATTCATATTCACAATAATGTTCCGGAACCCAATATAAATGCCACCATGTGTAGAACATGGCATCCGATCTCGGCCCGATCGGCTAAGCCATCTCACTTGGGACATAACCTCTTTTAATTACTCTTTAGTTTCCATTTCCTTCCATCTTTTCCCACACCGGGCACAATACCTCTTTTCATTTATTTTTTCCTTGGCATTTAGATATATCAACACATCAAAAGTATTCCCTTTGTCAATTTGTTCATATAATTCAACTATTCATTTGTCTAGGGTTACCATACAAGGCATGCACATGCTTAAAAAAATAACGAACACTTTGAAAGACATGATCACCTTATAAATTATCATGATTCCAAACAAACACATAGAACAATGCGGAACGGGAGTCCGTTACCCAACACATTAATGCAACCAATCAAATAGAATCAATTGGAGACTTCAAGCTAACCATTTGAACACTACGAATTATATAATAAAAAGAAAAAGGGTAGCCACACATACTTTAATGGAGTCTTCCTTAGTTCTTTACAAAAATTTCCGAAATTTCCTAGCAACTTCGATCTATTTTATGAGAGCCATGAATTTAGTCAAGAATTAGAGATACGACTAAGATTCTAGCTCATTTGAGCATATTGTCAAGCACTAGGTGTACATTGTGGTTTTTGGTTCCTTTTGTGAGAGATTTTATTACTTTCTACCGTAATTACCATCTTTTAAAGTCACATCTTCCCATACCCCATTATTACTTATGCATGCAAGATTTCTAACCTTATATCCTATGTACCCTCTTGCTAATTAGTTGCTTTATCAGAAATGCATAAAATTATTTATGAGGGTACAGTTACTTACCATTTAGGATGAAGACCTAGCAGCTTTAGTTAGCAACCTTCAAGTAATTGGGCATGGATTTAGAGGGAGCTTGATGAATATCACTCCTTCTCACTCTAGAACTCCCTCCCTCTCTCTATATATTATGATAAATAATAGAAAATAGCCTGTTGTGGTATTTTTAACGGGGTGGGGTCGGATTTTAAAATTTATAAAACAAGAGCCCGAGTGAGATTTGCAGTCGCATTTGCTATCGCAAAGTGAAAATGCGGTCCGTAGAATGGACAGCAAAAATGCTCCCAAAAACTGGACGTATTGACTAGGTTTGCGGCAGAAATAAGGTCTGCATTCACGTTCTGCGGTCGCATAATGCACCGCAGAACAGCCCTTCACAAAATCCTTAGGTAATTATGTGACGACTATGCGGTCCACATTTTGATTATGCGATCGCATAGTTGACTTCAAATTTGGCCAACACACTGACTCACTCTACGATTGAAATGCAGTCTGCTTACCTGATTGTCGATCGCAGAATTGCACTTTTCTGGAAAACATAGTTTCTTGACTTTTTAATGCATAGGTTAGTCTAAAAGGGTCCGAACCGCGGCTCGCGAGCTCCCTGCAAAGAATTTACACATTTCTAACACGTATTCCTAGTTGGCACTACGAGCCTTCGGGTTTATAGCAAAAATATTTCACGAGCCTCACATTTTCCCCCTCTTAGGATCATTCTTCCTCGAATGAGGTCAAGGTTCCCTTTACCAGCAGTTCCTCATGAATTCTCAGTTTTGCACAATCATGGAATATTTCTATAGCTCCGGATTTGGCTAACTCCCTAAATTTCTAAAAAAATTGCTAGAGTTCCCTTTGTATCTAGGCCTATCCACCTGTCAAAGAGCCCTAGAAAACATGTCCTAGCTGCAAATACATAGTTCCATAGACGCAACACGACGTTCATAATATTAAACATGGCCACGTAGGCAATCATATAACCAAGATGAAATAGAATAGTTTTTTTCACATAGATTGAAACAAGGATACAGATTTCATAGGGACCAAATGGTGGAGAGCTATTACATGGATATACGAACAAATGGGGGTACTTCCTTTTCATTTCTTCCTCGGCTTCCCAAGAGGCTTCCTCGACCTGCTGGTTTCGCCATAACACCTTTACGGAGGCAATTTCCTTAGTCCTCAATTTTCGGACTTGCCTGTCAAGAATGGAAACGGGTACTTCTTCATAGAACAGCTCTTCCTTGACCTCAATAGCTTCAACCGGCACGATAGTGGACGGATCTCCCACAACCTTTTTCAACATAGACACAAGAAAAATTGGGTGTACCAATGACATCTCGGGTGGCAACTCAAGCGTGTATGCCACCTGACCAATCCGTTGGATGATCTTTTATGGTCCGACATATCTTGGGCTCAATTTCCCTTTCTTCCCGAACCGCATGATGCCCTTCATGGGGGAAACCTTCAAGAATACCCAATCGTCTTCTTTGAACTCCAAATCCATGTTGCGAACATTCGAATAATACTTTTGGTGACTCTGAGTAGTCTTCAATATTTCCTTAATAATGTCTGGCCCTATCAATTTAGCCTTCCCAACTTCCAATCACCCAATAAGAGACCTACATCTCATACCGTACAATGCCTCAAATGGTGCCATTTGGATACTAGCATGTAAGCTATTGCTATATGCAAACTCTATGAGTGGAAAATGATCATCCCAGCTGCCTTTGAAATCAAGGGTGCAAGCACACAACATGTCTTCAAGCATCTGAATAGTCCGCTCTGCTTGCCCGTCAGTCTGAGGGTGAAAAGATGTGCTAAGATTTACCTGCAGCCCAAACCCTACTAAAAATTCTTCCAAAAGTTGGTCGTGAACTGAGCCCCTTGATCTGAAATGATTGAAATCGGAGTACCATGCAACTTGACTATTTACTTGATATACAACTGAGCATACTGTTCCACCATGTCAGTAGATTTGACTGGCAAGAAGTGCACTGATTTTGTTAATCGGTCAACAATCACCCAAATTGAGTCAGACTTGCGTGGAGTACACGGCAACCCTACCACAAAATCCATATTGATCATCTCCGATTTCCACATTGGAATTTCTATGCATTAAGCCAGCTCCGGGCCTTTGATGTTTGGCCTTCACTTGTTGACAGTTCGGACACCTAGCCACAAAGTCCGCCATATCCCTTTTCATGTTATTCCACAAATAGACTTCCTTGAGACCATGATACATTTTTGTAGAACCGGGGTGCACAGAATACCTAGAAGTGTAAGCTTCTGCCATGATTCTTTCCCGAAGACAGTCAACATCTGGAACACATAGGGTGCCTTAGCATCGTAGGGTACCATCATCCCTGACAAGGGAAAAAGCTGTGGTCTTGTGTTCATGAATCCCCTATTTCAAATGCGCTAACAATGGGTCATTAAATTGTTTTTCCTTCACCTTTGCCGCAAGCGACGATTTAGCTCTGTTTTGCACAACTAGCTTCCATCATTAGAGTCCGCAAGACAAACTCCCAAACTGGCCAATTGATGAACCTCTCGGGCCAACGGCCTCTGATCCTCCCTCAAACAAGCTGAAGTCCCCATAGATTTCCGGCTTAGAGCATCGGCCATAACGTTAGCCTTTCCCGGGTGATAGAGAATATCAATGTTGTAGTCCTTGAGTAACTCAAGCCACCTCCTATGCCTCAGATTCAGCTCCTTTTTCTTGAAAATATATTGAAGGCTCTTTTGGTCCATGAATACATCCACGTGGACCCCATATAGATAGTGTCGCCAAATATTTAGCACAAACACCACTACCACCAGCTTTAAGTCATGATTTGGATAGTTTTTTCATGATTCTTGAGTTTCCTAGAATCGTAGGCTATAACCTTGCCATGATGTATTAATACACACCCAAGCCTGATCCTTGAAGCATCACAATACACCATAAATCCCTCTGTACCCTCTGGCAGGGTTAATACCTGTATGGTATTCAATCTTGATTTTAATTCCTGGAAACTCTTTTTCACAAGCATCGGACCACTGGAACTTAGCTGCTTTCTGGGTCAATTTATTCAAGGGAGAGGCAAGAGTAGAGAATCCCTCCACAAATCGTCTATAGTACCCAACCAAGCCCAAGAAACTTTGCTGAAATTTTGTTTCTAGCTTCTAGTTGTTGCTTTCTTTCAGGTTCATTAGAATCTCTTAATGATCAAAATCAAGTTAGCTGGGTTCTGTTTTGGTATTTTTTGTTGAAAATTATTTGAGTTTCGGTTTTCAAAAGACTGGGTTCAAATTTGTTGTTGATGTTACTGTTACATTTTTTATTTCTACTACTGTTGTTTTCCTCCTAGTCCCAAGCTAAATTTCTGATTCTAGATTGCTGTATCCAGGTAATCTTCCCAACCATAGACAACAATTTGATTGCGAGCATGTATTTTGAGTGGAAAATTGATTGTATCCAAGTTTTAATTAAAGTTATTTCTTCTGTTTCCTCTACCACTTTAACATTATGTAGTGCATTTTTTAATATACTTGTTACTGAAGTTTTTCTCTGGCTATTCATATACTGTGAAAGTGAGTCTGTGCTTTGAGAGCTTAGCATAATGTTGGATTTGAGTGGATGGTGTGTTCTGCTTTCTAAATTCTGTGAGTAATGAAAAATTGTGTTTTAAACTGAAGTATAGCTTAGATGGATTACATTTTTGTTTTACATGTGTGGATGTTAGGGAAACCAATGCAGTAGATACATGTTGCTTCAGCTTTTTCATCTTTACTAACATGTTGAGAAAATGAATCTATGCTGTTAAGAATTTTAGTGTGATTTCTGGAATCCAAGTAAAATCATTTGCTAATTTGTTGGTTTGTTTACTGTTAGTATTGGGAAGAATTCGATTAATTTTAAGATTCTTAAGTAGTGGTTAGTGTAAATCATGGGAATAAAAAAGAAAAATGGTCAAGGATGCTTTAAGAGTAAAGGCATAGACTGATTTATTTTTTTTTGTCTATAAGCATTTTCAAGTTGGAATTGATGTTAGATTTCAGAATTCTCAGCTAGTCGATTTGTGCTTGAACAGTTAAAATTCAAAAGCAAAAAATGTTAATTTAGTCTCATGTTTCATGTAGTCTTAGCTCATTGGCATCAAATTGATTTCTAAGCAATTGTTGGTTTTGAAAGTTGGGCCTAAAGCTGGCCCAACTAATGAGAGCTCAATCTTAGACTCGAGTGCTAATGCTATGCCTTTGGGCGCTCTTTCTCTCATTATACTTGGGCTCATTTTGGGCCCAAATCTGAGGGCATTCGAAATTGAGATTTGGACTTGTTTCGTTTGTGTTGAGCCCGGTCTTCCCATTAACTGTTTGTGATGGCTCAAGCCACTTGTTTAAATAATTGAACTTCTTTCTTTTAACGCAAGACCTTTTATCTATTTTGGACAAAATCTCACTTCCCTTAATGTTTAACTAATCATATTTCACCAATTAGATTGGAGGCGTGCCATGTTAGGTGAAACATAGTTTATGGCCCTCAAAGTTTATTTTGAGTTTTTCCTTTAAAATTGGAATCGAGGTGAGCCGTGCTAAATAAAATCTCAAAATGCATGGACCTCTCTTAATTAATATTTAAATCATTAGAAATTGAGGTGTGCTATTTACTTGAATTTTTCATGGTCCTCGCAAAGTTGAAAGTGTGTAGTTTCTTTAGGCACGTTATTTTTTAAAAAATTACTTTCCTAAACTCGGGTGTGCATTTATGTGACCCAAATCCAAATCTCAACAACATTAGATAAAATGTGTCGTGGACCGTGGGTGCATTTATGTGATGTGGTTTAAAACGTGTTTTAGAGGACGTTGAATCTTTCTTAAAAAATAATTAAATAAAAGCGGTTATAAAGTTTAAATTGAACCATAGTTTAAAACATGTATTAAAATCAGATAATAGGCCAATTATAATTGTTTAAGCGGCCGTGATAGAACCACAAAATTCGGGGGTGCCTAACACCTTTCCTCAGGTTAATATAATTCCTTATTCAGAATTTTTGGTTCGCAGACTTCAAAAGGAAAGTCGAATTTTCCTCGATCTAGGATTTTCCAATAAACCGGTGACTTAGGACACTTGAAAACAAACCATCTCAAGTGGCGACTCTGAATAAAAAAAAATAATCTCATTTCGAATAATGTCACTTAAAGTGGAAAAACTCCCTTATATCATCTTTAGGTGTGTAAAAAAAGAGGTGTGACAGCATAGATATACCATTTATCCCTCCTCTGGTGGTCTTTGAGCAGGATTTGGATATGAGGAGTGCAGTACAATTATTGACGTGGTTAGTGGCACGTTAGGCCCCTACCACCTCATGTAGTGCAGTTAGTATGAGAGTTAAGTATTTCATTAATTTGGACCCCTAGTATTTATAGGAACTGATCCAAATGAAGATCCTTAGATTAGATCAAATGCAACAGGTTTTACGAGTTATGCATTCCCCTAATACTTAGCCGCTTTCTGGTATGACACTTGGGACCAATATAGGGGATTTCTAGCCCCAGCAGTAGGATGGTGGGAATTCTCTAATGCACTCTGGCAGTAGTATTTGTCCGTCAAGCTCCGTCGAGCAAGACAAGATAGATTCTTACGATTGGAACAAGGTAATATGAGTGGTCGGTAGTATATCATGCAATTTAACTCTTTGGCTAGGTATGCTTCTTCAGTGGTGGATGAGATGAAAAACCGGGTGAATCGATTTTTTTGGTGGTTTAGGACCACATCAGATAAATGAATGTACTACAGCTTTTTTGAACCCGCATATGGATATTGCTTATATTTAGGATTATACACAGAACTTGGAAGATAGAAAGGGGAAACAGCATGGGCCGCTCGAGAGCATTTTTGGGGCTAACATAAGAGAGCATGTTCTACAAGTGATGTGGGAGACTCACAAGCTGAGATTAGATCTCAGCTTGCCTAGTATCCATCTCATCCGGTGGCTAGTGCAACATCACACTTCCAGGGGCAGTGCCACGACCATATCACCTACTCAAGTCATAGTCAAAATCTCTAAGGATAGAGCTCATAGTATAGTGGAGACCCTAGTAAGATGAGCCCCGCCACCCACTTGTGCTTCATTATGTTCTATGTGTTAGAAATTATTTTGGGCATTGCTGCCAGGGTTCAGACTTATGTTATTCTTGTGGCCAGCCCGATCACATCATGTGCTTTCGCCCAGTGAAGAATGTAGGTGACATGGTACCACCAATGGCAACAGGTTTGTCATCGACATCACATCCACGTGAGCAAGATATGTATATGCAGGTGGGAAAGGGTAGAGGTAGAGGCGGACTGACAGCTCGGGCGAACAACAAAACAACATTTATACATTGTCAGGCCGACAGAACCTATAATCATCAGCAGATGTAGTCACGAGTATACTATTTGTATTTTTCATTAATGTGTATGCTTTGATATATCCAGGTTCTACCTTGTCGTGTATTACTTCATTTGTCGCTCATAAATGTGATAAAGTACCTAAATCGTTATGACAACCATTTGAAGTGTACAAGCCTATGGGTTAGTCCATTGTAGTTAGGTAGGTATATCGAAGTTGTGACGTGATGGTATATGATCACCATACCTTGGTTGATTTGAATGAACTGGAAATGACGGAGTTTGATGTTATTATGGGAATGGATAGACTGGAATCTTGTAATGCGATGACGTCCAAATCCACTACTAAAAAGTAAATGGACACGGTCGCATGCAATATAATTTACCCAACTATGAGTTGGGATCGAATCCCAAAGAGAACAATGTGTAGGCGATTAGGAATGAAAGAATTATCACTTATCGCGCAATGCCAAATACTAAGAATTTGGTTTTGAAAATATTTTATATCTAAATGCCGAAATGTAAACTAACCTAGAAATCAAGTAAAATGATCAATAGCTACAAGTATGAATGCATCGGGAACTACACTCAAGTAAGGATCCAATGTATTTCATGATCTTACAAACATGAGCGAGTTTATGTTAATTAGCCACGGATAATAATTATTAATTAGCTTCTTCCGAAGACTAAAAATACTTCCTAATTGAATTATCCCCAAAAAAATTAAGAGATTAAGCACTACGGGATATGGCTACAAGTAGGTCAATCCTATTCTTAGGTAGAATCTATAAAATGAGGGTTAACGCCTCAAGTTCTTGTTAATTAATCTTTTCCAACCTCAAATTATCTTTTCCAAAATTAATTCGGAGTTAATGGGCGAGTCCTAAGGTTAGCTAATCCCTTTGGAAACATTAAAGAACAATAATAGTTAAAGTAACAATAACTCACTTCATAAAAGGATAAAAATCATTTAATACATAAGCACAACAAGGCATTTAATCTACACTTTAAATATAAGTATTTCCATAAACAAGATTCAAGTGTTGGAAATAAATGCTACACACTTAAATATTCAATACAAATCAAGGAAATGAAGAAATAAACATAAATGGGTAAAAAATCCTTAACCACAAGCTTCAAATCTTCAAGACCCAAGTGTGTGTGCAAACCCTAGCTTCAAAACTGTCCAAAGATGTTCAGAGATTGTCCAAAGATGTTCTTGGTCATGTATAAAAATGGTTTGGGGATAAAAAATGTGAAATTCCATAATAGCCTAGGCTTGAAGCTCGATCGTTGCATTTGCGAACAAAGGTTCGCAATTCCCAACTATGCCTATACTGCTTCACTTCGCATTTGCGATGATTGCTTCGCATTTGCGAAGGTTGAATGTTTGATTTGGCTTCACATTTGTGAATGTTGACTATTTTAGTTGACTTCGCATTTGCAAAACATTCTTTGCATTTGTGAAGACTGCACAAATCAGCTATGCTTCGCAATTTCCAAGCTTTTCTCGCAATTGCGACCACTGAGGGCATTGCCCAGATTTTTCCGCTTTTTAGCTTCTTTTTTACTTGTTTTTACTTGGTTTCTTCACCATTACTTCTAAATCACATACAACCTGTAAAATAGAAGTAAATGACATTAAATACATTATTTTATCACTTGAATATAGCAAAAATATAGGTTTAAAGACAAGATAAGTTGGTAAAATACCAACTTATCATTATGCTACGGTGGATTTCTAGAAGAAAGTTGTTTGCTTTAAGTTCTCTGAAGAGCCCATTATCGAACTGAAAGATGATGTTGCCGCGCAAAAAGGGAAGTTTATTTCTTAGCTTAAGGCTCGAAAGATGATCCTGAAAGGATGTTTCTACCATTTGGTGTATGTGCAAGATGTGGAGGCGAAGCCTCCAACCCTTCAGTTGATTCCGGTTATTAATGAATTTCCTGATGTGGTCCTTGATGAGCTCCAAGGTATCCCACCTGAGAGAGAGATCGAGTTTGCCATTGATTTACCACCGGATACACAACCATTATATATTCCTCCGTACAGGATGGCTCATACCGAGTTGAAGCAACTAAAAAATAAGTTGAAGGACCTTATTGATAAGGGCTTTATTCGACCTAGAACTTCCTCGTGGGGAGCCCTAGTGCTATTTGTTCACAAGAATAACAGTTCGTTGAGGATATGTATTTATTACCGATAGGTAGATAAGGTAAGCATCAAGAACAGTACTTTCTTCCAAGGATTGATGATTTGTTCGACTAGTGGTAAGGCGCTATGTATTTTCTCGAAGATTGACCTCAGATCTGGGTATCATCAGTTAAGGATCGAGGAAGAAGATGTTCTAAGACAACCAGATATGGTCATTATGAAGTTCTTGTTATGTCCTTTGACCTAACTAACACACCATTTTTGATATCTTTATAATCGTGTTCATAGATGATATCCTAGTGTATTCCTGATCAGAAGCAGAGCACGTGGAGCATCTGGAAATGGCTTTACATACGCTTCAATGTCACAAGTTTTATGCCAAATTTTCCAAGTACTAGTTTTGGTTGAGCTCGGCGGCGTTTCTTGGGCACAAAGTATCAGGAGAAGGTATCAAAGTAGATAGTCAAAAGGTTAAAGCAGTAAAGGATTGTCCAAGGCCTACAATCCTACCATGGTACACAACTTCTTGGGCTTGGCCGGTTCCTACCGAAGGTTTGTGAAGAATTTTTCATCCATAGCTGCTCTATTAACAAAGTTGATGCATAAGCCAGCAAAATTCCAGTGGACCGATATCTATGAGAAGAGCTTCTAAGAATTAAAGGACATGTTTACTTCGCCGCCAAGTCTAACTCTCCCTAAATGACCCGGGGGGTACGTTAAATATTGTGGTACCTCTAGAATGGGATTCAGATGTTTTTCAATGCAACATGAGAAGGCCGTTGCTTATGCTTCGAGACAACTAAGGAAACACGAGCAGAAATAACCCCTCATGACTTGGAGCTGGTTGCTGTATTATTTGCTTTTAAAATATGGCATCACTATTCGTATGGGGTGCATTTCGACATATACACTAATCACTAGAGCTGGAAATACATATTCAAGCAAAGGGAGTTGAGTTTAAGGTAGCAAAGGTGGTTAGAGTTAATAAAGGATTACGATATTGATATTCTATACCGCCCCAGGAAGGCAAACGTTATGGCAGGCGCATTAAGTTGCAAATCCATGGGTATTATACGACATATAGAGAAGCATAAGTTGGAGATGGACAAGGACTTATACTAGTTGGCCAACTTAAGCGTAGAATTAATCGATACAAGTTGCGGAGGAGGCGCTTTCCGAAATACTGCCAAATTCACGTTAGTAGTTGAAGTAAAGGAACAACATTTTAAAGATACAAATTTCATGAAAATAAGAGAAAGAATTCCTTCTTTAAAGAATCAAGTGTTCGGGTTATCCGATGTTGGAGTCCTCAGATACAATGATCAGTTGTGCGTACCCGATGTATGTGGACTGCGAGAGCATGTCATGAACGAGATCCGTCATCCCTGGTATTCTGTTTATCGAGGTCAACTAAGATGTATCACGATCTTCAAAAAATATAGGGGTGGAACAAAACTAAGATTAACATTATTGAATACATCGCTTAGTGTCAAAATTGCCAACAAGTTAATGTGGAACATTAGAAACCTAGATGGTTACTGCAAAATATGGAGATATGGAAATGGGAGGTGATCAAAATGGATTTCGTTACCGGATTAACACGAACACGACAAATGTTTGACTCTATATGGGTTATTCTGGATCGAATCACCAAGCTATATCAATTTATTCTAGTTAAAACAACATTCTCGGCTTAAGATTATGCTAAGTTATATATTAAGGAAATCATTCGATTTCATGATGTTCCTATTTCTATCATATCAAAAAGAAGTGCCCAGTTTGCGGTTAACTTCTGGAGGCCATTTCAAAAAAATTGGGTAAAAGGATCAACCAGAGCATAACTTTTCAACCCCAAGCAGACGGTCTGGCGGAATGCACTATTCAAATGCTCGAAGAAATGTTAGAAGCTTGTGTTTTGGACTTCAAAGGAAAGTGGGAGGATCAACTTACCCTCATATAATTTTCTTACGACAACACCTATCATCCTAGTATTCAGATGGCATCATATGAGACCATATACGAAAGGAAGTGCATATCTCTTATCGGCTTATTTTAAATTGGTTAAACAAAGTTACTAAGTCTTGAGTTAGTGGAACAAAATATAGAAAAAGTGAAAACAATTCGAAGTTGACTATTGAGCTCAGAGCAACCAACACTCTTATTCGGATAACCGACGCCGAGATTTAGAGTTTGCTAAGGGAAACTCGATGTTGTTGAAGGTATCGCCTATGAAAGGCATGATAAGGTTTGATAAGAAGGGTAAACTCAGTCCCTGGTATACTGAGTCATATCAAATTATTCAGAAAGTTGGTCAAGTGGCTTATAAGCTTGAGTTGCCCCTAAAATTGGAAGCAGTGCATCCGGTATTCCATGTGTCTATTATTCGAAAGTGCTTAATTGATCCATCTTATATTACCCCTATTGAAGATATTCAGATCACGGAGGACCTATCCTACTGTGCACAATGAAATCGGGAGGGGGGAAATTTTTCATTGACAAATTGCTTTAAAAGGTCACCACAGAGAACCGGGACCTAGAGCTAGCCACTTCCCTCAAGATCTGTCGATACCCAGCCGAGGGTAATATCAGCAGAAACCCCAAAGAATGCGGGACGCTCCCGAAGAATGCATCCGGGGTAAATTAAAGCCCATTGGAGCAGCTCGACATCAGCCCACGCATATGTCATGAAGCTAGTTATTTGTCACATCCCATCTTCTTTATCACTTAATGTATCTTGTACTAAGTTTCGGCTCCCCCCCCCCCCAATTATAAAAAGGGATTCATTAACACTCTAAAAGAAGAGCTCCAACTATTCTCCCAAAGATCAGTAATATCTTTCTCTCGCTTTTTCTCTAACTTACTCGTTCGAGGCTACCCTTGGCGTTTATTATTTTCTTACTTGTTCTTCATTTATTGCTTGGTATTGGCCATAAAGAGC
>MU711685.1:23775-35288 GCA_026770625.1 Nicotiana glauca | reverse complement strand
CTACCAAACCAAAGAAACTTTTATTAGGCACATGCCTAATACTTCTTCAAATGAGATGGACATCATCATTTAGATATTTACTTTTTTAAGATCATCGCTTAACAATTTATTATTCATTATTTTTATTTTCTGATCATATCATTAGATAACTTGTTAAAATAAATATTTATAAGAAAGAGAGTGTGCTAAAGAATAAGCAGATATCAAAGGAACAAAAGTAACTTGATATTTAATAACATAATTTAAATTTTAAAGTATGCAAAATGATTCCAAATGGACTATAATCATAAATTAAAGAAGATATTTTAATATTTGATGAATTTGTGGGCATATAATTTCTAATTAGTGGTAGAAATAAAGAAGATATTTTAATAGATTATTTTGGTACTTATTAATTAACTACTCATAATTTCATATGACCATAGTTTATGCTTGAATAAATATGGTGATTAAAGTCTAGGTTTAGATGAAAATCAGAAAGACCCAAATTCATTAAAACAAAGTCCAAGCATTAACTTGATTTTGTCATTAACTCATTAATCCTTTATTTTTACAAGAAAATTAAGAATTATATGATTTTTGACAAATTAAATTATTTTAAGAAACAAAAAATATCTTTGTTTCAATAGCATATGACCATCAGCCATATTTATTTTAATCTATTAATTTTTTAAAGTTTTAAAATTTATTTTCTATTGTACTAAATTTATTTTTTAAAAATAATTTTTCTATTAAAAATAAGATCGAAGAGATATTTAGTTATAATTTTAGAATTACTAAGAAAATTTGATCGATATAGTACTCTCCCAATATCAAATGAGTTCTTCAAGGTTATTGTTATCAGCATTTTAGATTTATCTTTGTGCATAATTATTCATCATTATTCACAATTTTTCAAGCATTATTGAAGGGTTCAAAGTTTAGTATATATATTTACCAAATTAAATATAGGAACCTAAGCAAAAAAGAAATAAAGCAGGGGCAAAAAACTTATGGTACATACTTCACCCGCAAAAAGTTAGGGTAAGGAGCTATGTATTACCATAAAAGATTTAAAAGTATCTTAATTTATTGAAAACACACTTTAGTATATGAAGTAAAAAATAGCAAATACAAAGACATATTCGAAAGAGCAAGAAAATAGTTACAATACTGTTTACATTGTTCTTTATATATAGTAGTAATCTGTCAGATTTATGTGTAAGGCCACTCATAGACAATGAATATAAAAATGGATAGATTCACCTAAACAAAATCATAAAGGGCTTATTCCACTAATATAATTTTCCAGCTAAATTAGGATTAAATAATAGGACTGATTAGTTTCATTTTCAATTGAAATATGGATCTTGATAGGGCGGACTATAACTAGAGCACAATGGACATTTTATTTTTTTGGGAAAATAATATTGCATAGTCGTTCTCAAAATAATAACCGAAAAAATAAATTTTTATATGTTATATACAAATTTTATATTTTTTCAATTATCTAATGTAAATAGTTTCTGGCACAGGTTAAAAATAAAAAAAAATCTTTTTTAAAGTAAGATTGTAGAAAAAATTATCCGATATTTATATTGGTGAAAAAATAATAGAACTGTTAAAGAAAAGGTAAGATAAGCTTGTATTAATTCAGTTTCAAGTATACGTTTGTATGTCACTTTGTCGTTATAATTCATAACGTCACAAATTCTTAGGATTGCTTTTCACTTTATTCAATGTCCTTTGGACTCTGAGTATCATGTGTTCATCTGCCCAACATTTATTTATTTATTCATTTTTTGGTACGATCACTTTTCAATTAACATCTCTTTCTTCTCTTTTGTGAGAGACCAATATGGGCTTCCATAATCGATTAGTCGAAAATGGGCTTGATTTTGTTTCTATGAGCCCAAGACTTCTTTTGTTTGGGTTGGACTCATCCAAAGAGTTTGATGTGAAGTTTCCATCTATTGTTCCTTTTTTTATTGTTACATAAATAGTCGTCCATATTTATTAGTATTTATTTTTTTCAGCCGGTATAAATAGATTATATATTTTTATATATATATAGTATATATGAGTTATGTATATCTTATACACCTACCTGCTATTTTTAGTTTAAGCAATTAAATGAGCGGCTATTTGGGTTTATTCTTCCTTTCTTTGTATGTTTGTTTAGGAAACGATTTTCTTTCTAATCTCTTGCGAAAAAAAAAAAGGACTATTTAGACGACGGTCGAAAGATTCTTTTCTGAAAAAATTAAAAACCTTACGAGAAAACACTAAACTACAGTTAAAAATTTATAAGTTATTACAAATATTAAAAAACAGTTTAATTTTTTGTGAGCAAACTGAAAATTATATGAGCAAACATTAGAAATAAAAATCTGATGTTATCCGGAAATAACATTTTTTCATGGGCTATATTTGTACAACCTCTTAAAAAGAAATAAAATCTAAATAAGGGCCTAAAAGAGGACATTTGCGTAAGTCAGTCTCACTTGAATTAAAGAGCCTTTGGGCTGCAGTATAAACTTCATAGAAAAGGAGAAAAAGTTGACTCAAAGTAGCTCAACCAATCCATTAACGCTTTTATCCTATGCCAAGCGATCTTCACAATTTCGTAACTGCTAAAGAAAAGCCAAAATTTCACGGTATAGCCAGTTTCGGACCGATTAATAAAAAATAATCAACATTTACCATGTTAATAAAAAATAGCTACCGTTTTGCTGCAATCGAGACCGGTCCAGCATAATATACTGGAGTTCGATGCACTTGTGTATGAACTCCAACATATTATGCTGGACCGGTATACTTTGCTGGCTCCAGTATAATATACTGGAGACTGGAGCACTGGCGCTCCAAACTCCAGTATATTATACTAGACCATTATACTTGACGGAGCTCCAATATATTATGCTGGAGTTCTAGTGTATTTATGCTGGAACTCCATCATATTACGCTGGAGTTCCAGCCTACTATCCTGGAACTCCAGTATAATATGCTGGAGTTCAAGTATACTTATGCTGGAACTCCAGAATAATATACTGGAGTATTTTTCGGATTTTGAATAGTGTTTTCGTTCAGATTTATCTTTACATAAAAAGTGGCTAAATTTCGATCTTTTCAGCCAAAATAGCTTTTAAGACAAAAAATAATAAGTTGGGATTGCCTAACTTATTGCTTTTGGCTTGTTTTAAACAGTTTTTTACTTATTTTAAACACTTTTTGACTTTGCCAAATACTGAAAAAAGCTAAAAAGAGCTTAATTACCAGCTTAAAAGCCAATCCAAATACTCTCTTAGACAATTCTCCTACTCGTCCCATACATCCAGAGAGACTATTATGAGTGATTTGCACAAATAGGACATTTTAGTGTCACTCTTAACTTTTTGATCTCGCTTGCTCATGGAAGAATTTCAAGTTTAATAATTGTTGCTCTTCATTTGTCCCGTAGACAATACTTTTGACCATAAAGATTTGCCCATGAGACAAGCAAGTATTAAAACATCAAAATCATCTATTTTTAAGGTCATTGAATACAATTTGATGGACTATACTAGACTCCTTGAAGACTCCCACTAAGCTTAGGGCCTGAGACACTGTAAGCAGCAAACTCAGGCGAAGTGCACAAGTAACCACTTTTAAGTATGTTATTTGAAATATATTCATAATTTATAAGATTAGCCTATTATCCTAAAATTTAGGACTATATATCTTAAATTTTTGTATCCTGAATTTTTGAGCTTCTAATTTGGAATTCAGGATTGAGTATCCTGAATTTTAAACTGCTAATTTAAAATTCAATACATATGATACGATTTCTGGACACAATTTTCGAACTTTAGGACACGATATCTTGAAGTGTGAATTTTGAGTTTTGAACTTTAGGATGCCGTGTCCTGTATTCTGAAGTTCAAACTTTAAGATTTAAAGTTTAGGATGTCGTATTCTGAAGTTTGAGCAAATTGACTAATCTTTAAATACATTATAAACTAGGGAAACTTACACAAATGTCCCAAATAAATCTCAACTTACAAACCTCTAGCCATTAGTCATAGATTACCAAAACTAGCCCACAAAAATTAAAAAATTAAATAATAGGATTCTTTTTCTCAAAGAATCACATGCAAAAATCACATTCCATATTTTTAAGTGTGATTAGCAACATTAGATACAAGACAAAAAGGAAATTTTATGGACGGGGTAGCAATTAAGGTGATGAAATACAAAAATCTATACAATATTTCAAAAATCTAAACAAAAAAGGAACTTTTTCAATGGGTATAGTTGAAATTCATTAAAAATACATAGATAAGCCAATATATAAAATTTGAGGAAGATTGGAGGTGATTTGGATTCGTTTTAGCTAATATTAGTAATATTTTTGCTACAAATAGCTAATTGACTAATTTGGCTAATATTACTAATATTTTATCAATTGACCAATGTTTATAATAAGCTATTTATAAATCGACATAGCGGATAATTTTCTTATAAACTATGGATATATTTTAAACAAGATAGATAAAGTGACTATCTGGGGTCATTTTCACAACAAACTCGAATTCAACACGAATCTCATTTTTTAGTAACACAAAGGAAGACCTGGCCCAAATATGAATTGCGAGTGAAAACACGGGTGCCAGCAACTGACTCAAGTGAACCTTTTTTTTTTTTTTTGTCTTTTTTCTTTTTTTTGTTTCTCAAATGTATTGGAGCCGATTATATTTGGATTCGCATCACGTAGGACCCCATTCGAAGAGAAATATTTTCTACTAAGGATTTTTCTATACCCAAGGCTCGAATCCGAAATCTCTAATTAAGAAAATAGTGGTCTCATTCACTGCACCACATCTTTGGCGGTAAGTGAACCTTTTTCATTTGAACGGAGTTGTTACTACGACATGGAGATTGCATTTTATTCTAGAAAAAATAGCGTGTACATGTTTTTGGATATTTATGCTAAATTAAATCACTTTCTAGTCTTATTAAGAGACTTCTTAGCTTATTTTTCAATGAAAAATTAAATATTATCTCCTTCCCTGGACCTTTTGAGTATTCTTTCACTAGATATTCGACTAATAACCTAGACAAAAATTGAAAAACATAGGGAATTTTTGACATTTATTGATCTTAAAGATAATGTTCATCTTAGTGCTACGAGTGTATTGACGTGTTATTATAGGTATGTTTTGCTCCACCTTTACCATTTACTTTTAGGTGTAAGATTTGATAAATAAATAATCATGGTAAAAATTTATCCGTATATGTATCTATATCTATCTATTAATAAAAGGAGAGGCAGAAGCCCCTTTTTTTGACAAGTGGCATCATGAAAATAAGACACCTGGCCCTTTAGGACATAACTCCACGAAAATAGGAACTAATATATTATATTTTGGGGAAAAATATAAAAAAAAGAAAAACTTTTGTGAGTGAATTAAAAATATCAGTTATTTTTATTTTTGAGAAGTGAAAGGTCAAAAGCATCCTAAAGCTTATGTGCACGTTTGAGAGGGGGCTCCTTTTTTAGACCTCTGTTTTGGAGAAAAAGTTTACTCCAAAATTCAATATTCTATTTTTGTAAACTAAAATTTTCAGTTTTTTTTTTTTTTATGTGCACGTTTAAGAGAGGGGCTCCTTTTTTAGATCTCTGTTTGGAGAAAAAATTTACTCCAAATTCGATATTCTATTTTTGTAAACTAAAAATTTCAGTTTTTATTTTTTATTTTTTAAGAAGTAATAACTGATTTTTCTTGTGAATGTGAATACACACGTTTATATCCCACTTGTCCTAAATTATAGATTTTATCTAAACCTATGCACGATCGGCAATCATCTGTAACCACTCAAATCTGATCTGGATAAATAGCACATTCCAAGTAACTGCCAATCTCAACAACTGTTAATTTGTGTGATATGCATCCAAGGCTCTCATGCTTTTAGGTTTATCGGTACTTTCTCTGAAAAATTAGTATTGTTTTCAAGCATGTTGTAGTTGCTTCAGAAATCGCTGAAAGAATCAGATGAGGTCACCAGAAAATACAGTTTGTTGTGCATCAGATTCATCACACTGAGGGTTGGCAACTAGCCCCACCAAATTTGGCTTTGCTTTTCCAAAAGACTCTATAACTTTTCACACCAAATTCTGTTTCTACCGCACTTTGACATGGAAGAACAGAGGTCGCAAGAACAAATGGAATATGCATACGGAATCAAAATCGGCCTAAATATTCCTCGGATAAAAAAGGTATGAACTGTTATCATGACTATTTATATTTAGTTCTTGATTGTGAAAGTGAAGAAATTATGCATTTTTTAGCAATAGATACTGAATCTTTTGATTACAAAGAGACGTACAACTTTTCATACAAATTTTCAGACACAAGAACAAATGTTGCAGATATATAAATCCTATGAATACCATATCACTATTACAAAGACATCTCTTAGACTTCGTACAATCATAACGACCAAGGACGCTTTTCCAATAATATAGAGAGATAAACTTCATAATTGGGCTTGGGAGAAATAGCCCACTTATACTTTTTGTACCTGAACGGCAGAAACATCAAACATGTACATAAAGTCATCCAGATCCTTTCGATTACAAAAGAATCAATCGTTCCATAGTAATCCTCTTGGTCTCAAAACCCAATCCAACTGAGAATTAACTTAGAGTCCATAAGATCTATTCAGCATGCTATATTGAAAATAGAGGACATATGGAGGTGGATAACAGAGAATGTTATATCAAAATAATTATGGGCCTAATTTTTATAATACATATATAGGGAACTGAATAACTAGCAGGTACATTCTCAAGCTGTTCCTAATGGGGACTTATTTAAGAAGTAATATAATAACAATTAGCCTATAAGTTCATCGACTACAAAATAATTGAAGGAATGTGTTAGTGATGTTAAGACTTTCATATTAACGTAAGTTTCAAAGATTTAATAGCCCTTGATATATATGTTCTGTTACAGATAACTATTTCTTATAAATTAAAATAATATTACTTTGTAGCTACAATTTGGTTACCTTTGAACATTTATTTTTATTAGGTTGGGTCGGTCCACGGAAACAATCAATAATGTTGTCGTGCTATTTTAACTATTACATACGGTGGCAGAAGACATACTTGATCTCCTCCATCATTCGGCAAAGACGCAAAGCTTGCTTCTATTTCTATGGTACATTCTTCTCCTATTTCTCAATAGTTATAGTTTTACGTTAATTTGTATGAGTGTGAATTGCATTGATATTAGTTCTTATTTCTTAGGCATTTGAATTGTTCCAAAGAAGCTTCGCTATTTGTCACACCTTTATATTATTACTTCTCCTTTCTTATGCTCTTGAAATATGGTATCGAAAAAAAGTTGTATTCCCAATTGAAAACTCGATTGGTGGGACCATCCACCTTAATTATAATTTACTGCTCCGGCCTACGCTACATATTATGGGAGGAGTGTTGTTAGTTGTTAACAATTGTCTTTTGGGATAGCAAGGATTCAAGAAAGATGCAAATGTGAGAAGATACAAAATTATTGCATAAAGTATAGGGGTTGAGTTAGAACTGTAATTTGATGTTTGATATTCATCTCTTGATGAGTAACTTCTACTGGATTGGCGCTGACCCAACTAAGAAAAAAGTAGCATGAGAATTAGGATAAAATATTTGCCTCCCATGAAAAGTATTAAAGAGGAAATAAGTTGATTTTGATAGAGATATTGATACTCCGATTGCATCAGATAGTAAAGAGGAGATAAGTTGATTTTAAGCAACTTTTGCAGTTCAAAGGGATAGCTTTTCTAATAATTTAAATTTTGTTAGGACTACTTATAAGCATGTGAATATGAATGTAGGCTAATCATATTTTTCTGAAATTTGAACCTATACGATAGAATTATAACATAAAGTTCCTCCCCTTCAAGTGTCTTGAAAATTTTCATAAAATACGTAACAACTACTATTATGGTTCTCTTTTTATTTTATAAATGATTCAGCGAGCAATTGAGCAGTCGAATGAATTAGAAGAGGATTCTTATGGAAAAGCAATATAAAAGTACATGACAGAGACAGAGTGGGGTGACTTGCCATGGGCTCATATTACTATACTCAGACACCATGCGAAAACATTAAATTGTAAAGACTCCTTGTGGTTGCCACAAGGTTTTGTGATGTAATTCCCGATATTATTATTTTCCATTCCATATATACATTGACGGTGCATTTACATGTTCATAAATTACTAATATTTGCATGCTCCTTCTTATCTATCATATTTTTGAAGTAATAATTATGAAAAATTATATTTAATATTCACCGCGCAATGCGCGGGTACGAATACTAGTATTATTAAAAGGAGAGGATAAAGCCCTCTCCTTAAGCCAAGTGACAGCATAAAAAAAAGCCACATGGCATAATTAGTTACTAATTAGTTTTTTAGTTAATAATTAGTTATTAGTTATTATATTTGAATTTAAATATCTATAAAAACAAAAATAATATATATATATAATCGAAAATATAAATATATAAAAAATAACTACCTATTNTATATATATATATATATATATATATATATATAATCGAAAATATAAATATATATAAAGTAACTACCCATTCAAATTGTGGAGTAGTTTCTTTCTAATATTCTATATTCTATATTCTATATATCTTCTATATATTATTAAAAGGATAGAATAAAGCCCTCTCCTTATGCCAAGTGGTAGCCTAGAAAAAAATATCATGAAATAATTAGTTAATAATAAAGAAATTATCTATTAAAAATTAACAAAGAAATTAACTACCTAAATTAACTTCTAAAACATGGGGAGAGTTGGTTTAGGTTAGTTAATTTCTTTATTTTATTTTTTAAAATCATTTTCTTTTTTATTTTTTGAAATTAAAGTATATCTATTCATTAAAATTCAAACAATATTATTGAAAAAAATATAACAAAATTTAAAATAAAAAATATATATTTTCAAGAGTAATAAAATGTATATCTTCTATTATATTACAAAAAAATAGCAGACAAAAATATTAAACAAGTAATATGCTAATAATCTATCTATATATTATTAAAAGCCAAAGAAAAAGGCAACACAATACAAGTGGTAGCTTAGATAAAAGCCACATGACATAATTAGTTAATAACAAAAAAATTATTTATTAAAAATTAACAAAGAATTTAACTACTCAAATATCGTTGAGGGTTGGGTATATCGTATTGACAAATAAAATGATAATTGAAATTTATTAAAGCAATACGTTCTAATAGTATCAAACAAGAATGATTATAATTTAATTTTTTCTTTTTAATATTGACCGCGCATCGCACGGGTACGACTACTAGTTTATATTAACACAATAATCCTTATTTATGTATTTATAATGTCTAGCGGATTGTCCATGGCGTTTGGATGTAGACACTCGTGAAAAAGAAATCCTCACTTGAAAACTCGATCTCGAATATAACCTAAACAATAACATATATAGTAGTATCCTATTTATCTTAAAATTAAGTAAAATATGTCGCTATCTACTTTGGATCTTAATTAATTATGTCAATGATAACTGAGCTTAACCGTCACTCTTTCTCAAAACTTATTTATCTAGTTCACATTATTAGGGGCCCAATCATACTTAATTTATACTATCTCCGTTCACTTTTACTAAGCATGTTTTGATTTTTCACGCCCCTTAAAAAATAATAAATGAAGTGCATAATTTTTCATGATACCCATATTAATTGATGCATATTTTATTGAATTTGAGAAAATAATTTGAAATAAGTAACAAATATTGTGGGTATACAAGGGGGAAAAAATTATCTTCTCTAAATATGTGTGAAGTGTCTAGTAAAAATAAAAATCTATTTTTAGTATACATGCCAAGCAAAAGTGAACGGAGGGAATAAATCTGGTATTTCTTCAGCTGACAGGATACATCAATTTACAACGAATGCCACTTTTTATGACGGTGGCATCCGGATTAGCTTGCATATACTTCGACTAATTTCATGATCAGATACGTGCTACTCCGTGTCGGTACAAGTAATGGGTAACTTGGGCATCAAAATTTGGGCAAAAAAAAAACCTAATGTATTTTGCCTCAACTGGAATTTGAATTTGAAATCGTATAATTCTATCCCATTTTGTTAATCACTAGACCATATCCTTGAAAGCAGTGAAGTCAAATTGAGTTTCAAATTAGGTCCCACATATATGTATAGTTCCCAAACCCCAAATTATTTCTGTTGAGTTGTTTCAGAAGATGAATACAAAGAATTTATTTGTTCGGCATCCTATGATCAATAAAAATGTACGTAAAATTGAATTTCATGACTCGAAGTAGGTCATCTAGTTTTAGGTGAAAAGAAAAAGAAAAAAGAAACTCTTATGCGCATTGTACATAACTGGTAAGAGGCATGCAAGATCATCGGGTGAAGGCACACTATCATTATACGTTGGCTAAGGTGCGAAGCTATACTCTAAAGATAGACACATTAGATTTCGATCTTTTCGTTGCTCTTGAAAATTAAAAAATAATCATCAATAGTTATGACAGAATGAATAATATTTTTGTACATCCGCCACTGCCCTCGAACAAGGTAGCTCCGCCTCTAAGTACTAGTACCAATCACCTAATAAGAAACCAAAAAAAAAAAATGAATCTGCTAGGGAAATAAAATAAATCAGGACCAAATAATATAAAATTGAGAATGATGTCAATTGGTCAAGGAAAGGTCATCAGTCTAATGATTTGAAAGTTGAGACTTAGCTCATTAACTTACTTGCACTTTCTTTTTCTTTTTTTTTCTTTGACGTGGCCACTCCTTGGGGTTCCCCCATACCCCTTAATACTCAAAGTTTAGAGCTTTTTATTTTGGGGTAGGGGGTAGGGATAGGGTAGGGGTGGGGGGTAGTTAGGTACAAGAACAGGAGAGACATCCCACATGATAGAATGACCCACATTTCTGACTAATGTTTCTGCTAATATCGTTATCATTATCAGAGTTTTGTAGAAATGTGAAATTCTGATTGATAGACTAGTCCACTTCAGAAATGTATACAAAAAGTTTAAATTTTATATATTGGTATTTTAAAAAAAAAAAATTAATAATTTTAGTACAGTTTAATCGGTTGTAGGAAGTTAATATTTTATTTACGAAGTTAATATATCATGCTTCATAAAGAGAGTTACTCATTGCTGGTCAATTTAATTAAAATAATAGTGTAATTTTTTTTTATATCATTAATGTACACATAACATAAACTTGTAAATTATTATCCTAAATGAAAAAAAGAGAATGACAAGACGAAAAATCAGACCTTAAGTTAGGTTATATCCATAATTATTGATATATATATATATATATATATATAGTTGCATCCATGTTCAGCTTGAGGCTGTAGCTTAAATTATAATGGATGAAAGGGAAGCAAGCAAAGGACATGTTACATCAATAAATCTTGATTACAAACATGAAAAGAACAAAACAAATAAAGATGGGGGG
>MU711685.1:0-19034 GCA_026770625.1 Nicotiana glauca | reverse complement strand
GGGGGTGGGGTGGGGTGGGGGGCAATTTTTGTCTTCTATATATTATTATATATATCTAAAACCAATAATTTTATATGAGAAACTATTTAACTCTATCACTTATTATCATTACTCGGTGGGTGATAATAGGTCAGACTCATGCAATTTGGCGACTGTTTATGCCCCAACTTGATCATGTTTCACTGTTATAATATAGTTAAATGGGCCCTAATTGTGAATTTCACACTTTGCACGAGTGAGTGGCATGCAAGAGGCCTTAAATCTGAATCTGGAGCTAAATTGAAGCAAGAAAAGCCCCTAGGAGCTGAGTACGTGGGAAGACGAGAGAAAGAAGAGATAAAGTGAAGACGATCGCGCTAGCCCACGAAGTCGAGGCAGAATGATAGCCTATATGCGCGGTCATTAGCGCGTTCACTAGCGCGACCGCGCTAGCCCAGTTCCGGAAAATTAAACTTCAGGGGTAAATTTGGAAGTTCTGGGGAAAATCCACTTAACCTATATAAGGTCTAGGTCACCCAAGAGAGGATTATCAAGGTTTTCATAACTTAGTTCAAGGCAAGGAGAGGCAAGAGACAAGGAGGATAATTCAAACATCGAGTTCTTCCTTTCTTCATTTTGTGTTTTACGATTTATGATGAAATTGAATATTGCTGTGATGAACACTAGTATAAGTAGCTACATATTTAGTCTAAGGTTTTGATGGAACCTATTGAAGGATGAACTTCTTGTTATGTTAATATAGTTTGCCCGATTTAATCTCTATTTGTTCAACTATGTTCTTATTATAGTTAGTTGATAGGATCCTCAATTAGATGTGCCTATTTAGTGTGCATAACTCGGGAGAGAGTGCATATTTAGATCAATTGTTGAACAACACCACTCCCAAAGTATATGAGGGATCAATAACCGAGGGTTTAAAGGCGGGATTAGGGATAACAAAGCCTTGGGTGCAATCTAAAGTGAGCTGTAATAAACAAAGCCAGCTAGCGTAACTCGGGAGAGTGTGTCTAGTGCGGTAATAAGAGTACTGATGATTGATAGAGACGATTAGGCAATTCTATGTGAAACATAACCAGAATGGATTCCATCAACAGGGGAAATCATAACCTTAGAACTATTTCTTAATTGTTTACAACTTAATCACAGTTAGTTTTCAGTTGCTTATTTACATTCATTCTTAGTTAGTAGAAACATCCTCAATTGTTATTCAGAAAGTTTGGGAAGTTGATTATGTAGAATTTCGTAAGTCTAACGAGAGTAATTAATAGGTTAATTCCTTGTGGGTTCGACTCTAGGCTAAATACTCAGATTATATTTGCATCATCCGCGCGTCCTTTTTATAAGGCATAGTTGGCGTGATCAAATTTTGGCGCCGTTGCCGGGGAATTAACGGTGTTATCAATTACAATTGAAAGAAATACCAAAATTCTTAGTGTAGTCATTGTTCTTCCTTTCAAATCTTTACATTCAAATTTTAACGTTTGTTGACTTGATTGTACATGTGCATGCCTAGAAACTCATCGAGAACTGGTGAAGTATTCAAAGCTTTATTCGATCCCGAAAAAAATTTTAAGGCCTTGAACCGGGCCAACCGAAAAAGCAAACAGCAACAAGCAATTGAACAAATCAAACCGAACATGGGAGATCACGAAGAAGACCTAGCTGCACCAATAGCGCATGTGGCACCTCTTGTGACAGAGGCTGCTCTCCATGATTGGGCACAACCCACAGCTGAAAATCTGGCCACAACAATTTTAGTCCCACAAATACACGCTGAATCGTTCCAAATAACTAACAACATGCTGCACTTGTTACAGAACAAGGGACTATTTTCGTGGTCACAAATCAAAGATCCTCAACAGCATTTGAAGAATTTCCTGTCAATCTGCAAAACTCAACGGCAGCCAATGTTACTCAGGAAGCAATCAAGTTGTTGTTGTTTTCATTCTCAGTGACAGGAGTTGATCAGACCTGGCTAAACTCACTCCCCATTAATTCCATAACAACTTGGGAGGAGTTAGTCAAGCAATTTGTGAACAAATTTCATCCACCCAACAAGACTGCTCAGCAAATTGATGAAATTTTGAGTTTCAAACAAAGACCAATGGAGACACTGCAAGAAACATGGGAAATATTTAAGGGGATGCTGGTTATATGTCCACACCACGGTATTCCAGATCAGATGTTGGGGCAGCGGTTCTACATGAGTTTGGCAGATGGCGTACAAGGTAATGTTGATGCTTTAGCTGGTGGAACATTTTTTAGCAAAACATGGAGAGAAAGCCAAAATCTGCTGGATAAGATGGAGCAGAATTCGGGATGGATAACCAGAAACGCACCTATCACTCCAGCGGTGCACACAGTGCCTTTAGATCCATCCAACACTTTTGCTGAAAACATGGCTACGTTAATAACACAGATGAGTATACTCACCAAAAAGGTGGAAGAATCAGGGCAGAAGCAGTAGGTAAATATTGTAGATACTACCAATTGGGGCTTATGCACATCTTGCATTAGTCAGCCAATTGGTAACCAGTGGAATGTAGAAAGTGATCATCATCACTACCCTGAAGACATGAATTATGTGTCTAACTATGGAGGCCAGAGACATGGTGGTCAAAATTGGGGTCAGCAGCAGCAGCACCCATACAGGCTAGCCCAGCCACAATCCAACAATGGAAACATGGGAGGAATGAGACCTCCAAATAATATGGCACCTTACCAAAGGCCACAGGGATACAATAATCAAAATTAGCAGCGGGGGTATCATCCTCCTCAGCAACAGCATGGTAGACGGCAGGAAGATGGGTTTGCTAGACTTGAGGCAATGATGCAGCAGGTTAATGGGTCTAATGCAAAAATTAGTGAAAGAGTAGATGCGCATGATTCAGCTATCAATAATATTGAAGTGCAGATGGTCCAGATTTTGATGTCTCTAAACAATCGTCCTCGTGGGACATTACCCGCAGACACTCAAATAAATCCAAAAGATCAAGGTCCGAAGCAGCTGATGGCAGTGAGTCTACATAATGGCAGAGACTTAGACGTGGAGCAAGAGAGGGCTTGAGAAAGCAGATAGGCTGAGACACTTATACCAGTGCCTATTGAGCTAGATGAGTCGACGAAATTGACAGAGGTAACAGTCCAGCCTGCCCAAGAAGAATATAGCATTCAGATTGAGGCTGAGAAAGATGCTGAGACAGCCCAGGAATATGTAGTTGAGGTGGCAGCTGATAAAGAGCAATCCCAAATCATTGGGAAGAAGAGACCTCCCACACCATTCCCTCAAAGGCTGGTCAAGTACCAAAAAGAGGAGCAATACAAGAAATTCTTGGAGGTGTTGAAACAAATCCAGGTAAATATTGCATTGATATATGCTTTGAAAGAGATATCGGCTATGCAAAAATGATGAAGGACTTGATGTCCCAAAAATTTGATTTCCAAGACTTGGCCATGGTGACTCTTACTCAGACCTGCAGTGCAGTGGTGACTAGACCAATTGCTGAGAAACTATTTGACCTAGGGAGCTTTACAGTTCCCTGCACTATTGGTAACTTCGCTTTCGCCAAAGCACTTTGTGATTTAGGGGCGAGCATAAATCTTATGCCCCTAGCGATCTATAAGAGGTTGGGGATTAGAAGAGCTAAACCCATATCGATGCTGTTGCAGCTGACGGACAGGACTGTGAAAAGACCCTCTAGTATGTTGGATGATGTGTTGATTTAGGTAGAAAAATTTATGTTCCCTGTAGACTTTGTGATTCTAGATTACAAGGTGGATTAAGAGATCCCAATAATTTTGGGAATGCCGTTCTTGGCAACTGGGAGAGCTCTCATTGATTGTGAGACTGGGGAGCTCAAGATGCGGTTGAACGATGAAGAGATAATATTCAATGTGCAGAAATCTCTAAGGCGACCAAGTGAATTCGATAATTGTTCTCTTATTGATGTCGTGGATGTAATCGTCGAACCTGATGATGAGATGTTAACTATTGAGGACCCTCTTGATACATGTCTAACAAATTTAGAGGAGGTGAATGGGGAAAAACTGGCGGAATGGGTATTGGCTTTAGAGGGTAGAGGGTTCTGGGATAGAACTCTTGAATTTGGGCCCCTACACTTAGAAAACAGAGAAACTCCTCCAGCCAAGACATCTATTGAAGAGCCACCAAAGCTGGAATTGAAGCCACTGCCCGCCCATCTCTGGTATGAGTTCCTTGGTCCTGACTCCACATTACCTGTTATTATCTCATCTAATTCGCTAGATGTGTAGGCACAACAACTCTTGCAGGTACTCAAGGAGTGTAAGACTGCCATTGGGTGGACCATGACAGACATTAAGGAGATCAGCCCCGCCTACTGTATGCATAAAATTCTGCTGGAAGAGGGACACAAACCTTCCAGGGAACACCAAAGAAGGTTAAACCCCAACATGAAGGAAGTAGTGAAGAAAGAAGTGATAAAGTGATTAGATGCGGGAATCATTTTCCCAATCTCTGACAGCAGCTGGGTTAGCCCGGTGTAATATGTGCCTAAGAAGGGTGGCATGATGGTGATCAGAAACGATAACAATTAACTGATCTCAACACGAACCGTCACGAGCTGGAGAATTTGCATGGACTACAGAAAGTTAAATCTAGCCACCCGGAAAGATCATTTCCTACTTCCTTTCATTGATCAGATGCTAGACAGATTGGCAGGGAGGTCTCACTTTTGTTTTCTAGATGGGTACTCAAGGTACAATCAAATCTCTATTGCACCTGACCTTCACTTGCCCTTATGACATTTATGCCATTCGGAGGATACCATTTGGCCTATGCAATGCACCCGCCACATTCCAAAGGTGCATGATGACCATATTCACTGACATGGTAGAGGACATAATTGAGGTATTCATAGATGATTTCTCAGTAGTGGGGAACTCACTCGATGAGTGCCTTATAAATCTGACCCGTGTACTGAAACGGTGTATTGAGACTAACCTGGTTCTTAATTGGGAGAAGTGCCATTTTATGGTACAAGAGGGTATAGTCTTGGGGCATCGGGTGTCAAGTAAAGGAATTGAGGTGGATCGCGCTAAAGTTGACATGATAGCAAAGCTGCCACCTCCAACTTCAGTCAAGGCAATTAGGAGCTTCCTCAGGCACGCCGGTTTTTTCCAGAGATTCATAAGAGACTTTTCACAAATTGTCAATCCTCTCTATAAGTTTTTAGAAAAAGATCATCCTTTCTTGTTTTCTGATGATTGTAGGGTAGCATTCAAGGAGCTGAAAAAGAGACTGGGAGCAACCATTTGAACTCATGTGTGATGACAGTGACTATGCAGTAGGGGCATTGCTGGGACAACGGAAAGGCAAACTAATGTATCCAATTTACTATGACAGTAGAACACTGAGTGGAGCCCAGCTAAACTACATTGTGACTGAGAAGGAGATGTTGGTTGTGGTGTTTGCTTTCGATAAATTTAGATCATACCTGATCGGCTCTAAGGTAATTGTATACACTGATAATGCAACTCTCAAGTACTTGATTGAGAAGAAGGAGTCTAAACTGCGCCTTATTTGTTGGGTATTGTTACTGTAAGAGTTCGACCTCAGAATTCGTGATCGTAAGGGCACAGAAAATCAAGTCGTTTATCATCTATCTCGACTTGAGGGAGCTGAAAATTCATATGAGGTTGAGGACATTCTAGAAACCTTTCTAGACAAGCAACTGCTCGCTACAAGTCTTGAGGTAGTGTCATGGTATGGAGACTTTGCAAACTACCTAGCATGTGGTATAGTTCCCTATGATATTTCCTCCGTACAAAAGAAAAAGTTTTATCGTGATTGCCGCATGTATTATTGGGATGAACCTTATCTATTTCGAATATGTGTTGACAATATGATCCGGAGGTGTGTCCCCGAGATAGATCAATATTCTATTTTGCAAGCATGTCATGCATCGGCATATGGAGGGAATTTTGGACGAGTCAAGACAACCGCGACAGTTCTAGAGGTTGGTTTCTTCTGACCAACAGTGTTCAAAGATGCACACCAATGGGTGAAGGGCTGCAATGAATGTCAATGAACCAGGAATATTTCCTGTCGCCATGAGATGCCCATGAACCCGATTCAAGAGGTGGAAGTGTTTGATGTTTAGGGGATTGACTTCATGGGGCCCTTCGTCAGCTCTTTTGGCAATAAGTACATACTTGTTGCTGTAAATTATGTGTTCAAATGGGTAGAAGCTGCAACATTTCCTACTAATGATGCAAGAGTAGTGGTGGGGTTTTTGAAGAAGAACATATTCACCCATTTTAGGACACCGAGAGCTATTATCAGTGGTGAAGGCACCCACTTCTGTAATCGAGCCTTTAAGAAGTTGCTAGCAAAGTATGATGTGTGTCACAAGGTGGAAACTTCGTATCATCCGCAGACAAGTGGACTGGTGGAACTGTCTAATAGAGAGATAAATAGTGTATTGACCAAGACAGTAAACGCCACAAGAACTGATTGGGCGAAAAAGCTAGATGATGCACTATGGGCTTATAAAACTGCTTTTAAATGACCAATTGGTATGTCACCATATAAGTTGGTGTTTAGGAAGGCCTGCCACTTGCCAGTGGAACTTGAACATAAAGCTTGGTGGGCACTGAAACAGCTGGACCTAGATATTGATGCTGTGGGCACAACAAGAATCACTGAATTGCATGAGCTTGACGAGTTCCGATATCTGGCTTTTGAGAGCACAAGGTTGTACAAGGAAAAGAGATTGCACGACCAGAACATTATTGAGCGACATTTTAGCCCCGGGGATATGGTATTGCTTTATAACTCCAGATTAAGGCTATTCTCGGGTAAGCTCAAGTCACGATGGTCTGGCCCATTTCGAGTGGTCCAAGTATTCCCTTCAGGGGTGGTGGAGATTGCCTCAGAGAAAGACTCACACACATTTAGAGTCAATGGGCAGAGATTGAAATTATACATACGCATGAATGAATCAAAGGAAGTGTTAGAGATCCACCTGACTGAACCTCAGAGGTCTAGTGAGCCCTAAATGCGCTTGTCTGCGTCGTGCCACGGCGTTAAATCAGGCACTATATGGGAGACAACCCATTGAATTGTTGTAATCGTCGCGCCACGACACTAACTAAGGCAATGGTTGGGAGGCAACCCAATGATAGTAGTGGTTGTTTACTGTGAGTTTTGAGAAGTACTAACCAATGAAGGTGACAATGGGTGAATGATATGGCCATCGAAAGTGGTAAGAACAGGTGAAAATTATGGAAAAAATCGTGCCCAGGAGCGCGCCCGCGCTACAGGCCGCGCTTGTAGCCCCCTCATTTAATAACCATCCTCTTCAATCCCAACTCTCCCCCACCGATCCAAACACATTCAAATGCCCTCCCCATCCTATACCCCCTTATTATTCACAAACTCCCCTCTTCTTCAACTCACTTCCATATTTTTCAACTTTTCCTAAGTCTCAAGCACACTCCCCTTTCCTCTTCTTCGCTTCTCCCAACAATCTCCCACTACATGTATGCCTTCTAGGTACCATTTTTTTCGTTTCTGTTCATTCTTTTTTACTGATTTTCATTTTTATTTTTTTCTTTTTGTTTTAGTATTTATGTATTTGTTGTTCTTGCTTTTGTTTAGTCAAAATCTGTAGTAAGTGTGGGTGGAATGGTTGGTGGAGTTAGAGCGTGAATTAGTTGTGCTTGTGGGTACATTGTGGTGGTTTGGGGGTGGTCAAATGCTTGGAATGGGTTGTGGGTACTGAATGCCCACAAGGTGTTTGTGTATATGCCTTAGTGACTGTAATAGTGTACTTGTGACCAATTATGCGTGTAAAGTCTGAGTAACTGTGTTGCATCACAATTTTGTGTAGGGCTATGCTAATGTTCTTCCGTTTTTCAGGTACTATGGCTCCATCTCGAAAACGCCGCGCCACAGATGCCTCTTCTAGCAGCCAAGCCGAATCGTCCAGAGCACGGAGGGCAACCCCTGCTCGCCCCTTTGATAGTAGCAGGTTTGTCTCTGCTAAGGCTCAGGACTGCTTTAAGGAGAAGGCCACTAAAAAGCTGATTTCGAAAAGAGGCATTGACATAGGATCAGTCCAGCTGGGCTTCCCTCATATGTATACTAAGCTGGTGAGGCGTGGGTTGCAAACTTTAATTGATGAACCAGGCGAAGGCAATGTAATGGTGGTTGGAGAATTTTATGCCATTGTGAAAGAGCATGTCGATGGCGTAGTCACGGTACGCCGAAAAGCGGTGAATTCCTCTGTTGAGGCTATACGGACGGCGTACCAGCTGCCCCTTCCCGTGGATCCTTATGATGACTTTTATGTGGGGTATGGAAGCAAATACTCGCATTGGGACACGTTCTTTGAAATAATCTGTGTACCTGGAAAGGAGGTTGTCTGGATGATGTATGATAAGAAGTTCCACTCCTCGGCACTAACCTTTGAAGGGAAGTGCTGGTTGTATATTATCAATAACCGTCTGCTCCCGTCCTCCAACACTATGGAGGTGAATGTCCCTCGAGCGACTCTGATTTGGTGCTTCATCAATGGTCACAACTTTGACGTGGCCAGAGTGATTCATGAGGAGATATTCATCCGCTATCCCATCAAAAGGTATGGGTTCTTTTTCCCGTCATTGGTTACTAAACTTTGCAGGGCAGCTAGTGTGCCGGAAAATCTGGTAGTGGATGGTATAGTGCCAAAAGACCGCAAGTTTCGGGCAGACAAGGTAACCACTGGTAAGGAGCCGGTAACAGCAGGTGGTTAGGATAGTGACTCTGATGAATCTGAGGATGAGGAGACTGAGCAGGAGGACGTGAGGGCCAAGCCACAGGCTCATGATCAAATTGCAGCAGCTGCAGCACCGTCTGGGACTGCAACACCTTCTGGAGCTGCTCGAGTTTCCAGGCTCACCACTTTGGAGCAAGAGGTGGCTAGTTTGCGTACTTCGGTCACTGACCTGGGTACCCGTATTGACACGGTGGCTGACCGGCAAGTGAAATCAGAGAAGAAAAACTTAGGCTGGCTGAGAGCTCTGGGTCGTGCTTGCAATTTGAACCCAGACACCATCTCCGATTAGGAGTGATCTTTCAGGGAAGTTCCTTTGCCTCGCTGTTCCTTAATTTTATGCCATGAGGACATGGCTACCTTTTAATTGTGGGGTGGGGGATACTTTAATGTGTGTATGTACATGTAACAAATTGATTGTTTGATGTTTTCTTCTTCTTCATTGTTTTTGTTTTTGTTTTTGTGTGGTTTGAGTGATAGTTAATTTAGGTAAGTGTAAAGTAGGTAGTTGACTTGTCCCGACAATGGATCTCTTTCGACAGGGTTCTTGAGGGACTAAGTCGATGAAAGAAAAAAAATGGAATATGGAGACTCTTCCTGATGACGGATCCTTTAGACAATTTTCTTGAGGGAAGTAAGTCTAGGGAAAAGACCAAAAAGATTTTTTTCTTTTTTTTATGCCATGTAATAACTCCCCATTGGTTTTTCTTTGGGACACGGTTCTTTTTTAAGGGTTTAGCTTGAACCAGGTATAGGTAGTTTTTGTTTATTTTGTTTTTTTAGTATTTAGTTAGTATTGATGGGCTATGAGCTGAAATCGAAAGAGAACCCCTTGGCGTTGATACACCTGAACACCATAGACACTAGAGTATAACGCTTAGTCTCAGTGGTTGATTCTTGCTAAAGTGCCTTAAATTGTACGTTTGCTACTGACTCGAATACTCAATCGAGAGTGTCTTGATAAGCCGGTCTAGAGTGAGTCATGTGCCATGTGTGTATGAGTTATACTGTATTCCATGCTGTGCATTTGATGCCTAGAACTTGCCCCGTGTGTGTGCAAAGCGAAATAGCAGTTTCATTCAGTCTTAGAGGTGATATAGGCATTTCTTTGTTGAGTGAGACATATAAAGTAGACCCACCTAAATGTAATACATCGTAGTCAACCCCGTTGAGCCTAGAAGCATGTTTCTTTGGCAACCACATTGCGAACCTTACCCAATTGAATGGGCATCTGTTTGAACCCATTTACCTCCCATAAATATTTGAATGGTATTGAAATGATGCAAAAGCAAATGTGTGGGGTGGTGGTATGGTTTTTGAGTGGAACCGGTGAAATAGAGGAATGGTGCAGTGTTTGGACAAGTAAAAGAATAAGTGCTACTTAAAAGAAAGAAAAAAAAACAAAAGAAAAGAAAAAAAAGTTTTTTTTTGGAGCAAATGTCTTAGTCGATAAGTGGTGGATTGTTGCAATTGCACCTAATGGAGTGGGATGTTATAAATGAAAATGAGGTAGAATATCTAGTTGACATAACTATGGTTTTGAAAGTTAATGTGATTGTATTAAAAGTGCTTAGGGAGGTCAGTCACTATATCCAAATATATCCTTCCTGTCCCTTAGCCTACATTACAATCAAGTGAAGTCCTAATTGATCTTCGCTGAGTGGACTCGATAATTAGAGTTTTACACTACGGGCAAGCCTATGGTGCATCTTTGTGGCATGTGAATGTTCTTTGTGAGAGTGAGCGAATTTTATTTATCTACGTTCCTACTTGTTCTTGAAGTTAATATTTGTGGAACTACTCTATTGTGTGATGTGAGGGCACGTGATTCACGAAGGAAAGGCAAGTCTTGACTTCTGTAAAGGGTAATTTGAGTAAGTATGAATATTGCACGGCACGTGAGAGTCGACTTTTGAGGCAGGAATTGTTCACTACTAGGTGTAATTTCGGTAATTTGTTCTTGGTGTGATACGTTAGGGAAAAATGCTTAGTGAAGGGATCTCTATATAGTGTGGTGGATTGTTAGAGGACTAGCAATGATTTAAGTGTGGGGTATTGATAATAGGCCAGATTCATACAATTTGGCGACTATTTATGCCCCAGCTTGATCATGTTTCACTGTTATAATATAGTTAAATGGGCTCTAATTGTGAATTTCACACTTTGCAGGAGTGAGTGGCATGCATGAGGCCTTAAATTTGTATCTGGAGCTAAATTGAAGCAAGAAAAGACCCTAGGAGCTGAGTACGTGGGAAGACGAGAGAAAGAAGAGATAAAATGAAGACCTGGACTAGCGCAGCCACTAGCGCGATCGCGCTAGCCTAGGAAGTCGAGGCAAAATGATAGGCTATATGCGCGGTCATTAGCGTGTTCACTAGCGCGACCGCGCTAGCCCAGTTCCGGAAAATTAAACTTCGGGGGTAAATTTGGAAGTTCGGAGGAAAATCCTCTTAATCTATAGAAGGTCTAGGTCACCTAAGAGAGGATTATCAAGGTTTTCATAACTTAGTTCAAGGCAAGGAGAGGCAAGAGGCAAGGAGGATAATTCAACATCGAGTTCTTCCTTTCTTCCTTTTGTGTTTTACGATTTATGATGAAATTGAATATTGTTGTGATGAACACTAGTATGAGTAGCTAAATATTTAGTCTAAGGTTTTGATGGAACCTATTGAAGGATGAACTTCTTGTTATGTTAATATAGTTTGCCCGGTTTAATCTCTATTTGTTCAACTATGTTCTTATTATAGTTAATTGATAGGATCCTCAATTAGCTGTGCCTATTTAGTGTGTATAACTCGGGAGAGAGTGTATATTTAGGTCAATTATTGAACAACACCACTCCCAAAGTATATGAGGGATCAATAACCGAGGGTTTAAAGGCGGGATTAGGGATAACGAAGCCTTGTGTGCTATCTAAAGTGAGCTGTAATAAACAAAGTCAGCTAGCGTAACTCGGGAGAGTGCGTCTAGTAAATTGTCGTGATTACTCGGAAGAGATTTGCGGTAATAAAAGTGCGCATGATTGATAGAGACGATTCGACAATTATATGTGAAACATAACCGGAAGGGATACCATCAATAGGGAAAATCATAACCTTAGAACTGTCTCTTAATTGTTCACAACTTAATCACAGTTAGTTTTCAGTTGCTTATTTACAATCATTCTTAGTTAGTAGAAACATCCTCAATTGTTATTCAGAAGGTTTGGGAAGTTGACTACGTAGCATTTCGTAAGTCTAACGAGAGTAATTGATAGGTTAATTCCTTGTGGGTTCGACTCTGGGCTAAATACTCAGATTATATCTGCAACGTCCGCGTGTCCTTTTTATAAGACATAGTTGGGCGTGATCAGGGGGTTAAAATCTAAATTTCCTCCTTTATCAAATTTAATCTTCTTGTTTACCCTTATTCTTGACAGTTTTACATAAGGAAAAATTTCTGTAAAATTTTATTCTCCTCTTGAATTATTTGTTCTTCAAATTAAATTTACATCCACAAGAGATCCTTTAAAGGAACTAAATATTATCATAGGGTTTAGTCATTTAATGGTTAATTAGAATGTGACCTTTCTCCTTGTTGCGCTTAATGAGGCTAGTGGTTTGTGCTATCACATGTCTAATTAAGCTTGATTAAAAGAAACCTTTAACTTTTTGCTTTTAGATGCAAGTTGGTGTTTAATATCTCATTAATAACGTGGTAATATATATATATATATATATATATATATATATATATATATATATATATATATATATATATATATATATATATATTAATTATATTTTTTTCACCCATATACTTATTAAAAAAACAAAGACAAATTCTGACATGCCTTGTAATATTCCTAACCTTAATTAGACTTTATGGCAGGCAACTTCTGATAACTTAAGTATTAAAGTAATCAAAAAATTTGGAACTAAACGCGTACAAATCTGGTTTGGTTATCATGGAAGTCCCCTATTTTAATTACAAGAACGGCTGGATTATTAATAATTTAATTATTTAAGTTAAGTGGATTGCTTTGGCATCATTAAGTGGAGTTAGCTGGCTTAGCTCCTAATCCTCTCCTAATAAAGCCTATTTGCCTAAAAATACATTACATATAAACTATACTATCTGTCTTTTTTTTATTTATGAAAATGTTATTATTTAGAGAGACAAATAATTTTTCTATTTATTGAAATATTTCAAACATTTTGTTTATATATCTAGTTATAAATTATTATGACTTAGAATTTTTTTAGTGATTTACAAGTATGAAAAATTCTTAAAAGAAATACTAAGGAATTCATGAATAAAAAAATTAGATACTCTGAGCAACGTATTTCGAACACTACAATTTGTTTTTGGTTAAATAAAGGAGATAATATTAACTACTTCAAGTTATTAATATATTAATAATTTATTCTAATTAAAAATATTCTGTCAAAAAGATAGGATTGACTCACTTTTGACTAAGAAAAATCATATACACACGTAAAACATATACTTATATCAACATGATCATCATATTATTTAGAACTCTAGCTATGATAAGGTCAGTCCACATAAATGCTGACTAAAATCCACATCAGCTACTATATTAGGTGACAAATTTTGTCCATATTCCTAAAATTGAAATCATTATTGATCATGATAAGAAAAAATTATATCCTTTATTAGTTCCAATATATATTGCATCTTTTCCCACTACTCTAAAATTCATACTTTCGGTTACTCTATAATTTCTCAAATATACTAAATTTTTGTTGTGTAAGTCTCACTAAAAAGGAACCGTTTTCTGCTATATATCTTTGTGACGACCCAAAGGGTCCTCATCGTGTTTCTTTTTTTTTTTCGCGCTTCCGAGGCCTTGAAAATCTCACTTTTAGTTGTCTCGATTTACGTGCACAGTCCGGACGCGCAGCCGGAAAGCTTTTATGTTGAAATATGTGAAATCTGTGAAAAATTTGAGGAATTTTGATATTAATATGATTAAAGTTGACTTCGATCAATATTTTTGGTAAACGGACCCGGACCCATGATTTGACGATCCCGGAGGGTCCATAGAAAAATAAGGGACTCGGGTATGTGCCCGGAGTCGAAATCTGAGATCTAGAACCCGAGTAAAAGAATTTTTCTGTTAAATTATTTTTCGGAAATTATTAGGGAAAAATGGAAATGAAAATGAGTTAAAAGACTATGGTATCGGGCTCGTATTTTGGTTTCGACGCCCGGTACAGGTCTTAAATATGTGTTAAGCGCTTCCTGTGAAGTTTGGTCGAAATCGGACGTTGTTTGACGTGTTTCGGACCTAATTATCTAAAGTTAGAAGTTTAAGAAATTTGAAATGAAAATGATGATTTTGAGGGTTGATTCATTGATTTTGATGTTGTTTTGGCGATTTGATCGCTCGAGTAAGTTCGTAGGGTATTATTGAGTTAGTGTTTGCGTTTGGCTGGGAGCACCGAGGGCTCGGAAGTGATTTCGGGGGTGGTTCGGAGTGTTTTTGGAAGTTAAGAAGGGTCAGAATTGCTGCAATTTTTTTACACAGGTCCGTTGCTCTATGCGAACGCGACCTTGTCCCGCGTTCGCACTGCTTTGTTCCTCCAGACTTTATCGCGTTCGCGGTATACCCCCGCGTTCACACTGTTCTGCCAACCCCTTGTACGCGTTCGCATACATACCTTCGCGAACGCATAGGCCAAGCCTGCCCCCCTTCAACTTCCCTTCTACGCGTTCGCATGATGCCTTCGCGAACGTATAGAGTACCCGGCCAGCCTTCTTCGTGAAGGCGACCTAGTCCCGCGTTCGCATAGGATTAAATTCCTTCAGTGAATTTTCTTAAAAACAGAACACTCATTACGGGATTTTGCTATTTCTTCACACGAGCTCCTCGCTCAAACACTCCATAGGCGATTTTGAAGAGCTTCTTCCTCCATAACCTCTTGGGTAAGTGTTCTTAGCTTCTTTCCCTCTTAATTTCTTCCACTAATCACTAATTTCCTAGCCCTAAATCATGAATTCAAAGTAAAAATTAGGAATTTTGGGTAGAGTTAGGGTTTTGGGAATTCTGGGTGATTCAACCTCAATTTGGGGTCGAATCTTAAAACAAATAGCATATTTGAACTCGTGGGGCTATGGGTGATTGGGTTTTGGTCCGAGCCTCGTGTTTGGACCATGTAGGTCCGGTGTCGAATTTTTGTATTTTTGGAAGAATGCTAGAAAACTCATTTCTAGGTTATGGGATTNATACTTTGGGACTCTCCCATGCTAATTAATGATTTTCTACATAATGTGAGAAGTTTGAAGATTATTTATGAATTATGAATTCTTTGGAGCGTTGGCTCAAACGATAAAATACTGTTGAGTAAGAAATGAAAGAATTGGAAAGAGATGTGATTATCTCCCTTGCCGGGATGTGTAAGTGATTGTTATTGTTCCCTTGCCGGGATTTGGATGTTTAGTTGTGTTCTTCCCTAGCCAGGACATTTCTTGTTATTATTTGTTTTCCCTCGCCCGTTTGGTTGTGATTGCTGTTTGGGTGAGGAAGAGTGATTATGCACGAAGAGTCATTCCGTTCTATTGTTGATTGTATTATGCACGAAGGGTCACTCCGTANATTTTTATTTGATTGCTTTGGGTGAGGACGAGAGTAAAAGCACGAAGGTTGATGCCGTGCAACTGTTGGATTTCTTATCTCTGTTAATTATTGTTGTGCCCTAATTCTTATTTAAGTTGATGACTTTTATATTCGGATTGTGCTTTGTGGAGACTTGATCGGTTCACCAAGCTCTTCACCACCACCTTCAGCGGTGTTTCATCAGAGGATCCACATGATTTCTTGTTCAGCTGTCATGAGATCCTTAGGATCATGGGTATAGTGGAAACCAATGGGGTCGATTTTGCCACCTACCGGCTTGCAAGATCCGCCAAGACTTGGTGGAGGGATTTTTGCCTATCTAGACCAGCAGGGTCTCCAGCTTTGACATGGGATCAGTTCGCGGAGTTGTTTTTGGAGAAGTTTCTCCCACTCACTCAGCGGGAGGCACTTCGCAGATAGTTTGAGCGCCTCCAGCAAGGCTCCATGACAGTTACACAATATGAGACTCGATTTGTTGACTTGGCACGCCATGTGATTTTGATACTCCCCATAGAGCGAGAGAGGGTCCGGAGATTTATTGATGGACTGATTCAGCCGATCCGTCTCAAGATGGCTATGGGAGTTGGTAGTGATATTTCCTTTCAGGAGGCGGCCAATGCGGACCGCAGATTTGAGATGGCCCTCTCACGGGGAGGTGGTCAGATGTCGGATAAGAGGCCTCGTCATTCTGGTAGGTTCAGTGGTACCTCATCTGGAGGTAGGGATTCCTATGGTCGAGGTCATTCACCGAGGCCCTTTTAGTCAGCGCTCCAGGTTTCTCATGGTACTCTAGGCAGTGGTGGTTCTCAGCAGTACTATTCAGATCAGCAGCCTATCAGTGCACCCCCACTTCAGAGCTTCAGGGGAGGACATTCTGGTCGACAGGGCCAGCAGTCGCAGCAGCCGAGGTCTTGTTATGGTTGTGGTGACCCCGATCACATTGTTAGGTTTTGCCCTCGAGCCTCGGGAAGCTCTCAGCAGCAGGGTCGTCGCCCCATGATTCAGGCAGCAGGTGATCCACAGCCCGCCCAACCAGCTAGAGGCGGGGGTAGGGATCATAGAGGTGGAGGTAGGGACCGTAGAGGTGGAGCTCGGACCGGCAGAGGTAGAGGTCAGCCAGTAGCCGATCGTCCTAGAGACCTGGTTCAGGGAGGTGGGGCCCAGCCCCGGTGTTATGCTTTGCCAGCCAGGCCAAAGGCTGAGTCTTCCGATGCTGTTATTATAGGAACTATTCTGGTCTGTGACAGGGATGCTTCTATGCTATTTGATCATAGGTCTACGTATTCATATGTGTCGTCTTATTTTTCTCCCTACATGGCTATTCCTAGTAATGCTTTGGGTATTCCTGTATATGTATCTACACCAGTGGGAGATTCTATAGTGGTCGACCGAGTTCATCGTTCCTATGTAGTAGTATTTGAGGGTTTTGAGACCCAAGTTGATTTATTACTTTTAGACATGGTGGATTCTGACGTTATATTGGGGATGGATTGGTTGTCCCTGCATCATGCTATCTTGGATTGTCACGCCAAGATCGTGACCTTGGCTTTGCCAGATGTGCCCCAATTGGAGTGGAGAGGGACCCCAGGACATGCCACCCGCAATGTAATTTCATATGTTAAGGCTCGACGCATGGTCGAGAAGGGGTGTTTAGCTTATTTGGCATATGTTCGTGATTCCAACACAGATGTTCCTTCTATTGACTCTGTTCCTATTGTTCGAGAGTTCCTAGAGGTTTTCCCTTCAGACCTGCCAGGTATGCCGTCCGATAGGGATATTGATTTCTGTATTGATCTGGCCCTGGGCACGCAGCCCATTTCTATCTCGCCGTATCGCATGGCCCCGCCAGAGTTGAAAGAGTTGAAGGACCAGTTGTAGGATTTGCTAGAGAAGGGTTTTATCAGGCCTAGTATTTCTCCTTGGGGTGCGCCGGTGTTATTCGTGAAGAAAAAAGATGGGTCGATGAGGATGTGCATTTATTACCGACAATTGAACTAGGTGACGATAAAGAACAAGTATCCACTGCCGAGGATTGACGATTTGTTTGACCAGCTTCAGGGTGCGAAGGTGCTTTCGAAGATAGACTTGAGATCTGGCTAACATCAGCTGAGGATTAGGGCGTCTGATGTCCCTAAGATGGCATTTTGCACTCGGTATGGGCATTATGAGTTTTTGGTCATGTCATTCGGGTTGACCAATGCCCCAGCAGCATTTATGGAGTTGATGAACCGAGTATTCAGGCCTTATCTAGACTTGTTCGTGATAGTCTTTATTGATGATATTCTGGTGTACTCCCGCAGCCAGGAGGAGCACGAGCAACACCTCAGAGTGGTTCTTCAGACTCTGAAGGATAGTCGGTTATATGCTAAGTTCTCGATGTGCGATTTCTGGTTGAGTTCGATTGAATTTCTGGGTCATGTTGTATCAACAGAGGGTATTTAGGTGGATCCGAAGAAGATTGAGGCATGATCATCGCGGACTCAACCCTTAGGACGAGTGGGCACTAACAACTTTTACCCGATAGTGGTTTTCGGGGTCAATTTCCTTAGGGAGCTAGTTATGGGAGTCAAGTATTTGTGAAGACTAAGAAAGTGTTTTAGCTTCTAATTTGACTTCTAACATTTTTGATTTTCTTTGTTTATCAACTAAGTATATTAACTACAATTTTGAACTAGATTATGCTAAATTGTAATTCTAAGGTGTATGCAATAAGGAGAAGACACTTGGGTCGTAGCACTCGCCTAGGTAAATAATTAACGGGTATATGATGCTAATGCAAGGATGATAGTTAAGGGAAAATTGGATAAACGTTGCACTGTAGTACTCACTCTCACCACCTCTCGGTAGAGAGAGTGATTTTGCCCAATTGACTCTCTCGAGACCAATTGGGTAGGCCAATTTGCTCGAGCAACTATAAGGTTTNCACTAAGCTAGACTTATTGTTTGCAACCACAAAATCTAAATGAAAACATACAATCAACCCAAAACCAAACACCCAATATCTTCCAAACATTAAGCAAAAAACACCCATTAATTACCCACACTAGGATTGAGCCACAACCCTAGCTAATGGGTTAAGCTAGACATGGAAGAAGTAGAAATTGAAGAAATAATAGAAGAAATTGACATAAACATGAACTACAAATTTAATACACTTAATTCCACGTTAAAATCTAAGGAAAATAGCCCAAAATAGGCCAATAAATGTTGCCTCGTGCTCAGCTGCTCGTACAGTGTAAAAGAAGTTAACCTAAAAAAAAGTAAAATATGCTATTTATACTACACAGGAAAAACCGGACAAAAATACCACAGAGGGTCTATCGCGGACCGCATAGAAATGACATGCGGCCGCGTAGGGTAACTGGCCTTCAATTTTTTTTGAGCTACTGGATCTTGGAACACGGACCGCCTAGAAATGCCACGCGGCCGCGTAGGTTGAGTCACGCGGACCGCGTGGAAATGATGCGCGGCCACACAGTTGATTTTTCTCCAGTGTTGGCTCTGTGATCATTCACCCACGCGGACCGCATAGAAATGGTGTGCGCGTGGGATTATGCCTTGTATTCTGAACTTCTGTTTCTTCATCATTGCGGACCGCGTAGAAATGGATGCGGTCC
>MU711682.1:0-42836 GCA_026770625.1 Nicotiana glauca | reverse complement strand
CATAATATCTATATAGCTCGAAATCACTCCTACAAGGCATAAAACACACCATTAGTGCAAAACACTAGCGATTAAAGCGCAAACTCAACTAAAGTGCAGTAAATTAGAGTGTAATAAGTGACTAAAATATGCAATTATAGCCTATCATCAACACCCCACACTTAAATCATTGCTCGTACTCGAGCAATCAAACTGCACACTTACGCCAGGACCCGCGGCCAGAATGGTCCTCTGAATCTTTGGTAATGTTCTGCCGCGGTGTTCTACCGCGATCCTACCGTAAACATAGTTTTTCACCCTGTTCCGTTTAAAATTTGGAAAAATGTAAAACATGAAAGTTGTAGATCTTTTAGTTAGCTTTCCAACCATATATTTTGTATCCCAAATGGAGTTTTGAGCAAAAGTTATGTCTATTTTACTAGATAGTGTGCAATATGCTTCCTCGAGTCTTCGTTCGTACTTAATTATCAAATTTGACCCCCGAACCTAATACCAGCTTAATTCCATGAGCTTTTACTCAGACTTCAAATCTCCAAATTACTTGAATTCATTCCATAACATCTATATAGCTCGAAATTACTCCTACAAGGCATAAAACACACCGTTAGTGCAAAATACTAGCGATTAAAGCGCAAGCTCAACTAAAGTGCAGTAAATTAGAGTATAATAAGTGACTAAAATATGTAGTTATAGCCTATCATCATGTTCCGACCATATCTAGACTCATTTATCATTGTCTTTGTTGATGATATTCTAGTGTATTGCCGAAGTCGGGAAGATCACGAGCAGCACCTGAGGACTGTGCTCCAGATTGTGAGGGAAATGAAATTATATGCTAAGTTCCCAAAACATGAGTTTTGGTTGGATTCCATAGCATTCTTAGGCCACATGGTATCAAGTGAGGGTATTTAGGTGTATCCGAAGAAAGTAGAGGCAGTGCAGAGTTGGCCCAGACCATCCTCAGCTACAAAGATCCACATTTTTCTTGGCTTGGCGGGTTAATACCATTGTTTTGTGGAAGGGTTTTAATCGATTGTAGCCCCTATGACTAGGCTGACCCAGAAGGGTTCTCCGTTCCAGTGGATGAAAGAGTGTGAGGTGAGCTTTCAGAAGCTCAAGACAACTTTGACTACAGCCCCAGTTTTGATATTGCCTACAGGTTTGGGGTCTTATACTGTCTATTATGATGCCTCGAGGATTAGAATTGGAGCAGTTTTAATGTAGGACGGTAGGGTGATTGCATACGCATCCAGATAGTTAAAGGTTTACAAGAAGAATTATCATGTCCATGACCTTGAGTTAGCTGCCATTGTTCATGCCCTGAAGATCTGGCGTCATTATTTGTACGGGGGTGCTTGTGAGATTTATACTAATCATTGGTGCTTGCAGTACCTATTCAAGCAAAAGGATCTAAATTTGCACTAGAGGAGATGGTTAGAGTTGCTGAAGGACTATGATATCACTATTTTGTATCATCCGGGCAAGGTCAATGTGGTGTCCGATGCCTTGAGTCGCCGGGCAGAGAGTTTGGGAAGTTTGGCTCATTTACCAGCATCAGAGAGTCCTATAGTGATGGATGTTCAAGCTTTAGCCAGCCAGTTTATGAGATTGGATCTTTCGGAGCCCAGTTGGGTTCTAGCTTGTGTGGTTTCTTGCTATTCCTTATTTGATCGTATCAGGGAGCGTCAGTATGATGACCCTTATTTGCTTGTCCTCAAGGACAAGGTTCGACATGGTGATGCCAGAGATGTGACTATTGGTGATAACGGGGTATTGAGGATGCAGGGTTAGATTTGTGTACCCAATGTGGATGGGCTTCGGGAGTTGATTCTAGAGGATGCCCATAGTTCGTGATATTCTATTCATTCGGGTTGCTGAGAAGATGTATCAGGATTTGAGATAGCACTATTGCTAGAGACGGATGAAGAAAGATATAGTTGGATTTGTAGCTTGGTGCCTCAATTGTCAATAGGAAAAGTATGAGCACCAGAGACCGGGTGGGTTGCTCAGGAGATAGAGATTCTAGAGTGGAAATGGGAGTGGATCGCCATGGACTTTGTAGTTAGTCTCCCACGGACTTTGAGAAAGTTCGATTCTATTTGGGTGATTGTGGATCGACTGACCAAGTCAGCGTACTTCATTCCTATGTGTACTACTTACTCTTCGGAGCATCTTGGTAGAGATTTATATCTGGGAGATTGTTCGTCTGCATGGTATTCCAGTTTCCATCATTTTAGATAGAGGTACTCAGTTCACATCACGATTCTGGAGGGCCGTTCAGCATGAGTTGGGTACTCGGGTAACATTTCACCCTCAAACGGACGGACAGTTCAAGCGTACTATTCAAATTCTTGAGGATATACTCCGTGCGTGTATGATTGAGTTTGGAGGGTCTTGGGATTAGTTCTTGACATTGGTGGAGTTTTCCTAAAACAATAGCTATCGGTCCATCATTCATATGTCACCATATGAGGCTTTATATGGTAGGCGGTGTAGATCCCCAGTGGGTTGATTTGAGCCGGGTATGGCTAGATTATTGGGCAAATACTTGGTTCAGGATGCTTTGGAGAAGGTCAAGGTGATTCAGGATAGACTCCATATAGACCAGTCCAGACAAAAGAGTTACACAGACCGGAAGGTTCGTGATATTTTCTATATGGTTAGAGAGCGGATTCTGCTTTGGGTTTCGCCTATGAAGGGCGTTATGAGATTTGGGAAGAAGGGGAAGTTGAGACCAAGGTTTATTGGCCCTTTTGAGATATTGAGGCATATTGGGGAGGTTGCTTATGAGCTTGCCTTACCTCCTAGCTTGGCAGGAGTTCATATGGTATTTTATGTTTTGATGCTCCAGAGGTACCATAGTGATCCATTGCACGTGTTGGATTTCAGTTTGGTCCAGTTGGACAAGGATATATCCTGTTGAGGAGCTAATGACAATATTGGACAGGAATGTTAGAAAGATGAGGTCAAAGAACATTGCATCAGTGAAGGTTCAGTGGCAGGGTCAGCCGGTCAAGGAGGCGACCTGGGAGACCGAGCAAGATATGCATAGCCGTTACCCTAATCTTTTCACTACTTTAGGTATGTCTCTATTCTTGTTCGAGGACAAACAAATGTTTAAGTGTAGGAGGATGTGACGACCCGGCTAGTCATCTTAAGAATTAATGCCCTGATCCCCTATTATTTGCTTTTCCCGTGTTTGTTTTGCTATTGTGAGTTGCTGGGAGGAATCATTTGGGGTTTTGGATAGTTTTCGGACGCTTAGTCCCTAAATGAGAACTTAAGTTTTAGAAATTTGATCGTAGTTAGAATAGTATGAAGACAGCCTCAGAATGGAATTTTGATCGTTTCGTTAGCTCTGTTGGGTGATTTCGGGTTTATGAGCGTATTCAGATTGTGTCTTGGAGGTCCGTAGCTAATTTAGGCTTGAAATACCGAAAGTTAAACTTTTGAAGTTTCTGGTTCGATAGTGAGATTTTGATCCGAGGGTCGGAATGAAATTCCGGAAGTTTGAGTAGCTCCGTAGTGTTGAATGTGACGTGTGTGCAAAATTTCAGGTCATTCGGACGAGCTTTGATAGACTTTTTGATCGAAAGCGTATTTTGAGAGTTTTTGAAGTTCTTAGGCTTGAATCTGATGCTAATTGGTTGATTTGATATTGTTTGAGGTGTTTGGAAGATTTTTATAAGTTTGGATAGTGGTATATGACTTGTTTGTGCTTTTAGTTAAGGTCTCTGGGGCCTCGAGATGATTTCGTATGGTTATTGGGAAGTTAGGAGTTTGCAACTAAAGTTCTTTGGGCTGCTGTCATAACCACATCTGCGGTTGAGAGGCCAAAGATGCGACTCCCGTAGATTCGGAATTAAGCCGCAGAAGCAGCCAACTGAGGAAAAGCAGGGAACCGCAGATGTGGGGTGATGTACCGCACCTGCATGACCGCAGATACGGATCCTGGGTCGCAGGTGTGGCGAATGGGTTTTAAGTGGAAATAGCAGGAGCGGTCCCCTTGACCACAGAAGCCGTACCGCAGATGCGGAAGGTGGACTGCATATGCAGAAGGTGGACCATAGATGTGGATTTGCTAGGCAAAAAATCAGAGTTTCGAGGGTTTAGTTTCAAAAAGTTAGAAATTGATTTGGGAGCTCGGGATTGGAGATTTTGAGAGGGATTTTCATCTGGGTGTTTTGGATAAGCATTTCTTACTCAGTTTTATTTGTTTTCCATGAATCTATGCTTAAATTCATCCTTTAAATCCGAATTTGGGGTGGAAAAATTGAAGAAAAGTTGGAAAAGTTCTTAGACCTAACATTTGAATTTGGATCACGATTTCGATGTCGGATTGAGATAATTTTGATGTAAATGAATTCGCGAGAGTATGAAGATTTTAAAAATGTAAATTTTACCCGATTTGGAGACATGGGCTCGAAGGGCATTTTGATCATTTTTACCTAATTTCGCATATTAGCTTAGAATTTAGTTATAGAATCAGTTACTTGAAGTTTTATTTACATTATGTAATTGAATTGAATAGATTCAGGCCATTTCGAGTCGAGTACTCGTGACAGGAGCGTGGTTTCGGGCTGATTCTAAGCTGGTTCGAGGTAAGTGGCTTGCCTAACCTTGTGTGGGAGACATTCCCCATAGGATTTGGTATTGTGGTAATTGAAATGCCTTGTACGTGAGGTGATGAGTGCGTACTTGTGCTAATTGTTGAAAATCCTATTTTCACTAAAGTAGCTTTAATTGTGTTTCCCTTTTCTTCTTATTCTACTTGAAATTTCAAGCATGTTTAATTGACTTAATTGCTTTGTTGTTTAAACTGCCTTATTTGTATTATGTGAAGCATGTTATGTTAGAATTACCTATTTTAATTTGGTATGAAATTGAGTTTAATTGAGTATTCTTTGTGTTACTGCTGTGTGTTTTACTTTGGGACTACGGGATGGCACCCCGGGAGATCCCATGTATGTATTTACTATTTGAGCTGAGGTGTGGGATACCGAGAGATCCCCAGTACGTATATTGAGGATACCGAGAGATCCTCAGGATACCAAGAGATCCCTAGCATATATTGAGTATACCAAGAGATCCCTAGTATATATTGAGGATACCAAGAGATCCTCGGGATACCAAGAGATCCTTGGTATATATTGAGGTACTAAGAGATTCTCGGGATACTGAGAGATCCCCGGTTATTATCTTTGTGAAGAGTGGTTTCCTGGTGATTGTTTTTGCCTCTGTTTCAGTTGTAGTTATCCTTATTATCCTGTATTAATTCTTATTTTATCTTTCAACTGTACTGCTTTATCTTATACTGTCACACCTTATATTTTATTTAATCTCAGTAGAGCTCTTGTTTATACCCAATTTTTCCCTATATATTTTAAATATGCATAAAATACCTTCAAAATATGCTTCTAACTGTTTATCACTCAAAAAGTTATCATTGAAACATCATCCCATGGCTACTTCTACATTCCACTGTTAGGATAAGTTACAATTCCCCAGCAAATTAACATGAGAAATCATTTCGAAAGTAAGAAAAGGTACAATATTTTAGCAAAATATATACATCCAATGAAAGACGTTCTAGTATTTTACAACATATCAAGCACACAATTGAATTTAGAGGAATTTTCATAAATCACTATACATTTTAAATGATCAGTCTGTCACTTGAAGTGTGCTGATTATTCAAAGATGGGAAATTAATTAAAATAGCCATCCATCCAATGAAAATAGTCGGCACACACACATATACATATGGAATTTAAATTATAGCCAGATTAACATTTCTATTACAACCTAAATCGAACCCAACCCCAGCCCAATTTCCTATTAAAATACCCGACCCATTCCATGAACCCGTATACCCGATCCAATACAGACTAAATCATGGCCATAGATCTCCCAAATCAATGGCCCGTATTGCTTCTTTCCTTTTTTAATTCCTAAGACCCCTAACCCTAGCCTCATTTCCAAAATCCCTCCGCCTCTGTATCCTCTCATCTCTTCTCTTCTCTCAACCTAACCCTAGGCCCCTTTCAACCGCCTCCCTTCTCCAGTCTTCTCTGGTGACTACCCTTCGACCCCTAAGCCTCTAATGGCTCCTCCATTTCCATGCTCATCTTCTCTGAGGCCTTCAAGGGCCCTGGGCCACGCCAACTTGTATCTAGGGTTTGCTATTTGGGCTATTCTTGGTTACTCCGGTGTGATTTCGAGCAAGATCACAATGTATTTATTAAGTTCTTTGAGTTTCTAAACAAGTTTTTCCATCTTTACTTGGGTTTCTTATGAAACCCTAATTTTTGTTTACAACTCCTAGATCTGTGCTATTTTTAAACGATTCGAGTTTGTTCCTTTTATGCTTTACACTGTTCTTGAACCTCTTTTGCAAAAATTATCGATTTCAAGTTGTTTTCATTTTCTTCTAAAGTTAGGGTTTTCTCGGAACTTCTTCTACACTTTGTTTAAACCTACTGATCCTATAGGCTAACTAACCTAGGACCCCTCATTTACCCAAAATTCTTTTTACTATTTTAAATCTTTGTTTACAACTTTGTTCAAAAAATATTTTACTTGAGTTTTCCAACGTGCTTTACTCGCAACCTGTTTGATTCAACTGTTTATTTAATGGACTAATTTGTGAGTATAAGTTCGGCCAGGACCCACCGTAGTGGATCGAGAGGGGTGCCTAACACCTTCCTTCGAGGTTACTTCGAGACCTTACCCTAATCTCTGGTAATGCAAACCAATCTAACAATTAATCAATTTAGGTGCCCTAATGCACCATAGCTTATTAGGTGGCGACTCTTCAAAATACCCAATTCCCAAAAGGAAATGAGTTATCACACCCTATGGAATATTGAAACCCGGACCTCTCTCCGCGAGGAGGGAAAAAAGGGGGCGCGACTACATGATGACTCTGTTGGGGATATTTTTGTGCTCTTACCATAACAAACTTCTCTTTCCCAAATCAGTCCATACATGCTTTATCCCATACCCCTCTCCCTTTATTTGAGTTTAACTGCCTATTTTGAGCATTTATGTTTCTTTTATTCATGAAACTGATTTGCTTCTTTTTCTTTTCCCTGTAACTGCCTTTTCAATTATTTAAATACTATATTTATTCTTTTTCCCTACGTGCAAATACTTGGCTACATCTTATTAATTGCTGCATAAATCATGCTGCGCATCATATTCGACTTGTGCGTATCAAATCCTATAGCAACTCTTTAATGAGTGGTTGAGCTCTTCCTATTTACTACCCTTAAATTCAGAAAGGCTTATTTGCGGTAAAACTAGTCGATCAATGGTGCAGTCGACAGTTCCATGCCTTCCCCGTCAAGTTGTTCGCTTGAGGGTACCAGTCTAAAACCCCATACAAACCTTACTCTGGTTAAAATTATGCATACATCATGGTCAAACCTAGTCAGATAAGTTATGTTGTCCATATAATGATCCTTTAAGATAAGCCTTATCCAAAGTCCATCGGGTTTTTCATAATCCCAATGGACACAACCACGTTCTATGCATTAATTTGGAGAACTAAATACCGATATGTTGATCATGAATGTATAAATAGTCGAGTCCGGAGGGGGTAAGGTCTAACCCTTTTGTTTTGCAAAAAATGAGGCACGAGGTCCCTAGATTCGGTATGGTTAGCAACATTCCACCATTGCTGCTAGATTGGTGAGAGGACCTTTCCTCAAGTGACAAGAAGCATGTGAAAAAAATACCTGGGTAACTTGCCTTCCTTGCTAGATATTGAGCCGAACAACAAATTAATCGAGGTTGCTACTTTATTCTGGGATAGTGAATGGGTTGTATTTCGTTTTGGTGATATAGAAATGACACCACTTCTAGAAGAAATAGGAGGACTTGCAGGATTGACTTAGGACAGTCCCGGGCTATTGGTACAAGAAAACCGTAGGGGCAAGGGATTTTTGAAAATGATGGGGCTGAAAAATAATATCGACCTAGTGTGCTTGAAAGATTCCTACATACCTTTCGAATATCTGTACGAGAGGTATGGCCATAGCAAGTCTTTATGCACTTACCATGATGAGATCTCCCTCACTTCTCTAGGTCACATCCACCGCAGAGTGTTTGTATTCATTGTGTGCTTTCTAGACCTAATAGTGTTCCCAATGAAAAAGGGAAGAATCCACACTAGGTTGGCCATGGTCGTCAAGACTCTGATGGAAGGGATTAATGGATAGACATATAACATAGTCCCTATGATCATAGCCGACATCTACAGGGCCCTGTATCGCTATCAAAGAGGGGTCAAGCATTTTGAGGGTTGTAATTTATTACTGCAGTTATGGTTGCTGGAGCATCTCCAAAAGGGTCGCTATCATCAAGAATTTCCACGAAGGGCTTGGAATGACCACATTGCCTTCCATCACCCTAAGCAGATGACTTACATTCCTGATAGATTTGCTCAGCCAAAAAATGCCAGAGAATGGGTAGAGTTCTTCGACAATCTGACCGAGGAACAGGTGTAGTGGATGGTTGAATGGTTTCCAACAAACGAGTTTATTATCAGGTCCAGCGATGCTCCGAACTTGGTGCTGATCGGGTTGAGATGGATATATCCATACGTCCCTATGTGAGTTATGAGGCAAGAAGGCTGAAAATAGGTTGTACCAAGGGTTGTCAAAATGAGTCCTTTCAGGGCAGACTTTCAAGATGACGATGTCCCTTACAAGTGCCAAGCTCAGCAAATGTGGTACTACAAAATCATTGTGGAGAAAAGCACCGTTGAGCCAGACAGGTATCATGCAGGGTGCGAGCCTCTCCACCCGGCATGGTTGGAGGACAATCTGAAAGGAATGGTGACACCAGGGACTGGTTGAGGGAACAGAATCATAGATGAGGAAGTTGAAGCTCAAGTCAAGTACAACAGGCTGCGCAAGAGGGTCCACGACTCTGAGAATGAGCACCGAGAAATACATGAGAGGAATGTGAGGCTGATCGAGGAGTGGAAAGATATGGCAATCGCTTCCAACAGGAAACTAGAATATCTGGAGTAAGGAATAGTGGAGCTGGAAGGCAAAGTCATAAAGAGGGTTGAAAACTACCAGAATGCTGAGGAAGTTGAGGGAGGACATCTGGCCAAAGCCTACTTGCTGCTAGGACTGCGCGAGCTGGGAGATCTGTATAGTGGAGTCCAGAAGATCGAATCTAGGGAAGGTCCTTCTTGGACCAAATAGATTAGATTTACCTTCTTTTCCGGTAATAAGGCCAAGTGCCAGTAGTGACTTATTTTATTATGTTAGTGTCATTTTGGAATTCGTCTATTTTTATATTAAGAAATGAAGCATTTATTGGAATTTTAAGTTCTCCAAATTTATTTGTCGCTAGGCCTACCTCGGGCACAACAAGGCTCCCAAATTAAGATGCGAGTTTACATTTCGCAATATGTGTTTAAATATAGCAAACATTTCAGAATCCTCACTAACTTGTTACCTTTTGTTTTTTCTTATTTTTATTGTTATTCCCATCCCCTTAGGTTGGTTCACTCATACTGGCCTCATCATCATGTCATACCAGATCCAGAGGCCCTCCGCCTCCACCTCCTCCAAGCAATATAAAGGGCAAAGGAAAATCAAAGATGGATGACTTAAGTGGAATTCGAAAGGAAAATGTTAAGAATGCAGAGACTTCTGATGGCCATAGTACTCTGGCCCTGAATGACTTGGTTTTGAAACTGGAACAAAAGATACCAAAATTTTAAGGACAAATTGAGCATGTCCGAAACATGGCAAACCTGTCACTCACCCTCAATGTCCACTAACAAAACGCAAAGAACTCAACACCTCCTTAGAACACACAAAACCAATAGCCACAAAATCCTACTGCACCGAATCAATACGCAACTCCACCCCAAAATATCAATCCATTGCCGATACCAACTCCACCACAACAACATCCTCAACCAATTCAGTACCCACCAACCACCACTTACCACATTCCCCAAAATACACCACCCCTCATTCCCGATCCACAAAACTCCACCAATGACCATTACTATACCCAAGTTTCTGGCGCCCATCAAAGCAACCCTATGTACGTGGAAACCATACCCCATTCTACCCAACCAATATCCTGTGCATCGGAACCTTCCGAGAAAGACTTATCATTAAAAACATGGCCGACAAACTCGAGAAGTTAACGATCCGAGTTCAAGGTGTTGAAGGAGACAGAGGGATATAAGGTTTAAACTATGAAGATATGTGCATACAGCCGGATGTCGAACTGCCAGAGGGGGTACAAACCTCCCAAGTTTGAGATGTTCGATGGTACAGGTGATCCAATGGTTCATCTAAGGACCTATCGTGACAAGCTTGTCGGGGTCGGGAATGATGAAAAGATCTGGATGAAGCTCTTTATGAGGAGCCTTACTGGGGACGCTTTGTCTTGGTACTTCAGCCAGAATCCCAAGAAATGGGATAATTGGGTAAGCATGGCGTCAAAGTTCATGGACCGATTCCGGTTTAACACAGAAAATGCACCCAATGTCTTTTACATTCAGAATCTCAAGAGGAAACCTACTGAAACGTTCTGCGAGTATGCGACTTGTTAGAGGTCAGAAGCAGCCAAGGTTAGGCCATCTATAGACGAAGAATAGATGAATAAATTCTTCGTCAGGGAACATGATCCACAATATTATGAGAGACTGATGGTCATCGAAAATCATAAATTGTCTGATATCATCAAGCTCAAAGAAGGATTGAAGAGGGAATCAAGAGCGGGATAGTAACGAACTTCGAGGCATTGCAAGCCACAAAAGGCATTACAATTAGGTGGCATATCTAAGAAAGATATTGGGGCAGTAATGGTGGCCCAGGGCCCAAAATCTCCACTCATATATCAACACCTCTACCAATATACCAAACACCTCCACCCACCTATCAAACACCTCCACCCACATATCGAATAGCTCCAACCACATATCAAATACCTCCACCCATATACCAAACATCACCGCCCATATATCAGCCTTCATCTCCCAGATATTCCTAACCAACGTCTGTTCATCACACCTACAACTCCCAACCATCCTACTTCCAATCACCACTAGCTCGCCAAAACTATCCAAGACCAAGACCCAACATCGACTACAAGCCACCCAGTCAATGCACTGCCATTGCTGAGCCCATCAACCAACTATATGAAAGGTTGAAAGCCGCAGGCTACGCTACTCTTGTTCCCACTATAGCATTAGAAAATCCATCCTAATAGGTCAATCTGAACAAAAACTTGTGCGTACCATTCCGGTATGAAAGGGCATACCATTATTGAGTGCCGAACATTAAAGGATAAGATCCAGACACTTATTGATAACAAGGTCATACAAGTAAAGGAAGTTGTGCCTAATGTCCGCAACAATCCCCTCCCCGATCATAGAGGTGATGTTGTGCATGTGATTGAAACAAATGAAGAATGGGACCCTAAGGGGTCAATCGGGCTTATTCAAGAAGGTGATGACTTCAAGGTTGCAGTCACACTTACTCCTATTGTGTTTTAGACTCAGACACCAATCAATGTTGAGGTAACTGCATCAGTTCCCTTTGAAGTAGAAGTGGCTCCGCCCGCAGCCACCTCCGCTCCATTTGAAGTAGAAATGGTCACACCTTTTAATGTGATGGTATCAACCATACTCCCATTCAACTCAAAAGCAATACCCTGGGATTATGTTGTCGAGGCTTAGCAAAAAAGGAAGACTAAGATAGAGGAATCTGACGCTGCACAAGGGATGACTAGAACTGGAAGAGTCTATACACCTGAACACCTGGGAGGTTTGAGTAAGGAGGCCACTACTAGACAACCTATCATTGAGACCGGGCCAGATGACTTGTGGAGGAAAGTACAGGCAAATGAGTACTCTATTATTGACCATCTAAACGAAGTCCCTTCTCAGATATCTATCCTGTCACTATTACAAAATTCAGAGGCACACAAAAATGCCTTGATAAAAGTACTAAGCGAGGCTTATGTACATAATAATATCACTGGTGGAGAAATGGCCAACATGGTCGGTCAAGTGCTGGAGAGCCATAAGATTATATTCCACGAAGATGAACTACCGCCCGAAGGCTTGAATCACAATCAGACATAGCATATCACGGTACAATTTGAAGACAAGTTCATTGCCAAGGTCCTGGTTGATAGAGATTCAAGTTTAAATATTTGTCAGTCAGACACCCTGAAAAGGTTGGACAAAGGTTTCCATGAAATACGAATATGAAGCACGAATGTGAAGGCTTTTCATGGGTCCTAGAGGGCCACGATCGGGGAAATCAAACTTTGCTTGCAGATGGGGCCAACTTGGTTCGACGTTGAATTCCAGGTGCTTGACATACCAGCCTCATATATTTTTTTGTTAGGCCAACCATGGATCCATGCTGCTGGAGCTGTGCCTTCCACACTACATCAAGCCGTAAAGTTTGAATGGAACTGCCAGGAAGTAATCATTCACGGAGATAGAAGTAACCCCATCTACACTAGTCAAACCATCCCCGCCATTGGACATAGAAGAAGGTTAGGAGAGGAAACCTATCATCACATCGAACGGATCAATGCCATCGAGAAAGATAAGGGGTGGAGCAATAAGATAGAAAGAATACTGGCATGGTCTGGGTATGAACCTGGCAAAGGGTTGGGAAAGAACCTCCGAGGAATCATTAAACCAATACAGCTGAAAAATCATGGTACCACTTTTGGTATCGGGCACCGATATACATGGGAAGAGTACAATGATTGGTTGCCTCTATGGCGCAAATCATATTACCTTCTTGAGCAACCAGTGCCATATTTGGAACAAGCTTTTCACCAAGTTGACACAATATGGGGAACTGCAGAGGAAGAAACACTAGCTGGGTTGAAGAATTTGTTCTTGGAGGATGAGGACATGGACTGCGGTGCCATAATTGAGGAGGAGGAGAAGAAGGCCTTACCATTCAAACTGTGGCAAAGGGAGATGTTCTTAGAAACTGGACCGCCATACCATCTCGAGCCCGTCGAGTCCCTGGGTAGCTTGGCAGGATTTTCTTCTATAGCCATTTTAGGCATTGAAAATTTCCTGTAGTTTCATTTTAATCTTTACTTGTTTCAAAATAAATGCTCGATTCATCGAGCCGTGCTTTGTCTGAACAATTTCTCAAAGTTTTAATCAAACACATTTGCTATTTATTATTCACTACTGTCTTTACTCTTTTTCTTTCCACAATGCTATTATTACTTTTCCCGATGAACCAATGACTGTGACATGTAATGAGGCAACGCAACATGAGAACAATGACTTAGAAGAAGAAGATGAGATAGCTGAGAAAATTGTTAGGGAGGTTGAAAATTTGGAGAATAAGCCTAAGTCCAATCTGGACGAAACTGAAGCAGTAAATTTGGGAGACGCCGAGACCGTTAAGGATACCCGCATAAGTAATCACTTTTCACCAATAGAAAAGGAAGAGTACATTCGTTTCCTAAAGGAATATGAGGACATTTTTTCCTAGTCATATGATGACATGACTGGTTTGAGCACTTCCATAGTGGCTCACAAGTTGCCTACTAATTCCATGTGTCCACCAGTAAAACAGAAACTCAGAAAGTTCAAACCAGATATGAGCCTGAAAATCAAGGAGGAAGTTACCAAGCAAATCAAAGCCAAAGTTCTTAGGGTGGTCGAATATCCAACCTGGTTAGCTAATATTGTGCTAGTTCCGATGAAAAATGGGAAGGCCAAAGTATGTGTTGACTATTAGGATTTAAACAAAGCAAGTACCAAGGACGACTTCCCACTGCCAAATAAACACATTTTTATCGATAACGGCGTCAAGCATGAACTCCAATCCTTTGTAGATTTGTTCACGGGTTAACACCAGATTTGGATGTATGAAAAAGATGTAGAGAAGACAACTTTCGTCACATCATGGGGTGTGTACTGTTACAAGATGATGCCAATCGGTTTGAAGAATGCTGAGGCCACCTACATGAGAGCCATGACAACCATCTTTCATGATATAATACATAAAGAAATAGAGGTATATGTGGACGATGTCATTATCAAATCCAAAAGGGCCGCAGATCGTATAGAAAACTTGAAGAAGTTCTTCGACATGCTAAGGAGGTGCAATTTGAAGTTAAACCCCGCAAAATATGTATTCGGGGTTCCCGTAGGGAAGTTAATGGGTTTCATCGTCAGTTGTCGGGAGATCGAGCTGGATACACATAAATCCAAAGCTATTCAAGAGTTACCACCGCCCAAGAGCAAAAAGGACGTAATGAGCTTCCTAGGGCATCTCAACCTCATCAGTCACTTCATAGCACAATCCACGGTCAGATGTGAACCTATTTTCAAGATGCTGGGGAAAGATGCTAAAACAAGCTCGACAGAGGATTGTTAGAAAGCTTTCGACAAAATCAAGGAATACCTGTCCACACCACCAGTTCTGGTCTCGCCAGAACCAGGACGACCTTTGCTACTCTATATGTCTGTATTGGATGGAGCTTTTGGATGTGTTCTGGGACAACATGATGAGACAGGAAGAAGGGAGCAAGCCATATATTACTTGAGTAAGAAGTTCACATCTTATGAAGCACGGTATTCTCTAATCGAACGCACTTGCTGTGCTTTGACCTGGATGACCCAAAAGTTGAGGCATTACTTCTGTGCCTACACTACATACCTCATATCCATGATGAATCCTTTAAAGTACATATTTCAGAAATGCACGCCGACAGGAAAATTTGCCAAATGGAAGATACTGCTAAGTGAGTTCGCTATAGTCTATGTAACTCAGAAGGCGGTCAATGGACAAGCATTGGAAGATCACCTTGCTGAAAATCTGGTGGGAGGAGAATACGAACCCTTGAAAATGTATTTTCCTGATGAAGAAGTATCATTCGTAGGAGAAGATATTACTAAAGCATATGACGGTTGGAGGATGTTCTTTGACAGAGCCACAAATTTCAAAGGAGTAGGCATCAGAGCAGTTTTGGTGTTAGAAAAAGGTCAGCATTATCCGGTATCTGCCAAACTCAGATTTCCCTGCACCAATAATGTGGCAGAATATGAAGCCTACATACTAAGTCTCAATATGGCAGTCGACATAAATGTTCAGGAGTTACTGGTGATCAGTGATTCAGATTTGCTTGTGCACCAGGTATAAGGAGAGTGGGCCACCAAGAATTCAAAGATATTGCCATATCTGCAACATATGCAGGAACTGAGAAAGAGGGTTACAAAGATAGAATTCCAACATGTGCCCAGAATTTAGAATGAGTTTTGCCGACGTATTGGCCACTTTGTCATCCATGATACAACATCCAGATAAGAACTACATTGATCCCATTTTAGTGAGGATCCATAATCAACCGGCATATTGTGCTCATGTCGAGGAAGAAGTAGATGGAAAACCTTGGTTCCATGGCATAAAAGAATACTTATCAAAAGGAGAATACTTGGAGCATGCAAATCACACTCAGAAATGCACGCTTAGAAGATTGTCAAATCACTTTTTCCACAGTGGGGGAACTTGTACAAAAGAACTCCTGATTTGGGGCTACTAAGGTGTGTCGACGCGAACGAAGCTTCTAAGCTACTTGAGGATGTGCATGCTGGGACCTGCGGTCCGCACATGAATGGTTTCATCTTGGCTAAAAAGATACTCAGGGCAGGTTACTTCTAGATGACCATGGAGATGTATTGCATTCAATATGTCCACAAATGCTTTCAATGTCAAGTGCATGCCGATATGATAAAAGTATTGCCGAATGAGATCAATGCAACAAGCTTACCTTGTCGCTTGGGGAATGGATGTTATTGGTCCAATTGAGCCCACTGCCTCAAATGGACACATATTTATTCTGGTAGCCATTGATTACTTCACGAAATTGGTAAAAGCTGCATCTTACAAAGCTGTAACCAAGAAAGTCATCGCAGATTTTCCTAAAGATTGTATTATCTGCCGATTCGAAGTTCTTGAGTCCATTATTACTGACAATGCCACCAAACTCAACAGTGATCTAATGAAAGCTATATGTGAAGCTTTCAAAATCAAGCACAAGAATTCCACAGCCTACAGACCTCAGATGAATGGAGCCGTAGAAGCTGCCAACAAAAACATCAAGAAGATACTAAGGAAAATGGTAGAGAACCACAAACAGTGGCATGCCAAGTTACCTTTTGCTTTATTGGGATACCGCACCATGGTTCGCACATCAACTGGGTAAACTCCCTACATGCTAGTTTATGGTACCGAGGCTGTCATCCCAGCTGAGGTAGAGATTCCTTCCTTGAGAATCATACAGGAAGCTAAAATTGGCGATGCAGAGTGGATAAGGAGTCGCTATAAATAATTGGCCCTTATCGATGGAAAGAGGATGAACAGTATGTCATGATTATTAGAACAGAATGTCCAGAGCTTTCAACAAAAGGGTCAAACCAAGACAGTTCGCACCCGGGCAACTAGTATTGAAGAAAATTTTCCCATACCAAGATGAAGCCAAAGGGAAATTTTTTCCCAGCTAGCAAGGTCCGTACATGGTTCATAGGGTCCTGATAGGAGGAACACTCATACTTGCAAAAATAGATGGAGAAGTCTGGCCAAAACGAATCAATTCAGACGCAGTCAAGAGATACTATGCTTAGATACTTTACATTTTCTCTTCTGATGTAATTGAACTATGCTTGACCTGATTCCAATTTAAGAGGGGATACGTAGGCAGCCTTATGGGTTTGGTCATATCATAATAAAAATTTCATTTCCCCAAGAGCAGAAACTGGGGCAGAATTTTGAGGAGGAAGTCTAGCCAACTCTATCACATGATAGGAAGTCAGTAATCAATCAAGAACTGGGGAAAATTTTTGAGAAGGATTCTTAAAATTCCAGAGAAGATTCAGCAGGGTCCGTCTTCCGCAAACAGTTGAAGATCATCTACCAAACTGGGGCAAAATTTTGAGGAGGACCCTCAAAATTCCAATAAGGGATAGTTGAAATGCCTTTGAAATGTGTTACATTCGCTAGTTCATCTAAACATATCAATATATTTTTAAAATAACACTATCTTTTATCAACAACTGCATACTTTTTGAAAAACTCTATTTCCATAGCAGTCAGGTATTACCCGAGGGGACTCAAAGGAGCTTTCAGAACGGAGCCGAGCAAGGTTAGTAGGCGAAGCACGTACCAACCTCCCCCTCGAGAGCTTAAAATCTTTCGTTGAACGCAGGCACATCTGACGTTATGATAACATCCACAAATATATGCATGCAACAAGATTACTATCGACCAGGCCACTAGACACCGAATATACATCTCCAGCTAAGACATATGCCACTCTTACTTACTGCTTGCTCACTACATTAGGCTAATCCTTGCCTCCCTATTTTTATGAGTCTAATCCTTGACTCCATAGGGCTAATCCTTGCCCCCACATTTGTATGAGGCTAATCATTGCCTCCCCATTTGCATGAGGCTAATCCTTGGATCCTCACTTGCATGAGGCTAATCCTTGCCTCCCTACTTGCATGAGGCTAATCCTTGCCCCCCCACTTGCATGAGGCTAATCCTGCATCCCCACTTACGTGAGGCTAATCCTTGCCTCCATACATGCATGAGGCTAAGCCTTGCCTTCCTATTTGCATGAGTCTAATCCCTGACTCCACGTTTGCATGAGGCTAATCCTTTCCTCCACACTTGTATGAGGCTAATCCTTGCCTCCATACTTGCATGAGTCTAGTCCATAACTCTCTACTTGCATGAGGCTAATCCTTGCCTCCCTACTTGCATGAGTCTAATCCCTGACTCCACGACTGCATGAGGCTAATCCTTGCCTCCATACTTGCATGAATCTAATCCTTGACTCCCTATATGTATGAGGCTAATCCTTGCCTCCATACTTGCATGAGGCTAATCCCTGCCTCCACATTTGCATGAGGCTAATCCCTACCTCCCCACTTGCTTGAGTCTAATCCTTGACTCCCTATCTGCATGAGGTTAATCCTTGCCTCCATACTTAGATGAGGATAATCCCTGCCTCCACATTTGCATGAGGCTAATCCTTGCCTCCCTTACCTTCATGAGGCTAATCCTTGCCTCCACATTTGCATGGGACTAAGCACTATCTCTTTTTGCACAAATATTGCTCTATTTCTAATAATATCTATTTGCCTTCCAATCGGGCTATGCTCTGCCCTCCATTTCATAAGACTAATCATTGTCTTGATGACATCATGACTATTGCACATCATGGGCTGAAACATTGCCAATCTATCCAAATGTGTCATAGTCTAAAGGCATCATTCTCATAGCCGGAAGGTACCATCCCATGGCCTGAGGATCTCTCAAACTTGCATATCATTATTCAAAGGCATCATAGTTCGGAGGCACCATTTTCATGGCCCAAGAACACCATTTCATGGTCTGAGAATCCCTCACTAAAAAATTCATCGCCCAAGTCATCATGGTCCAAGGACGTCATCTTTAATTGTCCTAAAACAACCATCACGGTCCGCAGGGAATTTGCATCATGTTAAAATTTTTGCAAATACATTTGTAGCATCTTTTATCTGTAGGTAACCAGAAAGCAACCGCTATCCTAGCAGAAGCAATCTCGCTCCATGCTCCCTCCAACCATCCCGAGCCTTAACCGCTCACCATAACCGCTTGTGCATCGCGTGTCCGTTCTTGCAGTAATTTCATTGACATACTCTGCGGTTGAATCCAGAAATACGCATGGCCTGATTCTTGTAAAAATAGGGATATGTAGGAAACTCAAAAACTGAAGTCCGACCTTTGTCTTTCAAAACATCCCGTCCGGTCAAAATTGACCATCATTTCTTTACCCGAAAACTCTTTCATCCTTCCCGGGTAAAGAGGGGCAGCTGTTGATACCCAATTTTTTTCTATATATTTTAAATATGCATAAATAGCTTCAAAATAGCATATACATACATATATAAGCATGCACATGGCTTTTATAAGTTTTCTATATTTTTTTTGGAATTTAAATTAATTTATTTTCTTCCCTTTTATTCATAAAATCCCCAATAGTTATTTTCCAAATTATTCTTATGGTAATTTAGTCATTTAATTTCTATTCTTATGCTAAAATATGGTTAATATATTTTTAATGCATTTTTATAATTGCATTTGGGTTTTTAAGTTAAATTGCATATAATTGTAATATTAGCCCAATGAATGTGTAATTGCATTCTATATGCGTAAAATTGGTTCCTATATTTTAAAATAATAAATATATATTTTAAATCATTTTTGTACATATAATTATTTTTCAAAAATTGTTCATTATTTATTATAAATTAAATAGGGAAAAATTGGCTATTTAAATTATAGCCCGATGAAAATTTCAATTACAACCTAAATCGAACCCAACCCCAGCCCAATTTCCTATTAAAATACCCAACCCACTCCTTAAACCCGTCTACCCGATCCAATACAGACTAAATCATGGCCGTTGATCTCCTAGATCAACGACCCGTATTACTTCTTTCCTTTTTTAATTCCTAAGGCCCCTAACCCTAGCCTCATTTCCAAAAGCCCCCACCTCTGTATCCTCTCATATTCTCTATTCTCTCAACCTAACCCTAGCCCGCTTTCAACCGCCTCCCTTCGCCGGTGACCACCCTTCGACCCCTAAGCCTCTAATGGCTCCTCCACCATGCTCATCTTCTCTGAGGCCTTCAAGGGCCCTAGGCCACACCAACTTGTCACACCTTCTTTTTTTTGCTACACCCGCGAGGGTTTAAAGGAGTTTTTCTACTTAAAGGACAATCAGAACGGGATTTATTATTAAGATTTTAGAGTCGCCACTTGGGAGATTAATGGTGTCCCAAGTCACCGGTTGAATCCCGAACTAAGGAAAATATGACTCTGTTAATAGTCCGCGAACCAGAAATCCGAGTAAGGAATTCTGTTAACCCGGGAGAAGGTGTTAGGCATTTTCAGGTTCCGTGGTTCTAGCACGGTCGCTCAACTATCGCATTTAGCCTATTTATCTGATTTTAGTACATGAAAAACCTACGTGCCAATTTTAACTTTTAACCGTTTTTATTCGATACGTACTTTTTAAAAGAAAGTTGAACGTCGTTTAAAGTGTGCCTTCGGATTGCGTCACGTGAAATGCACTCGCAATCCTAAGCACACTCTATTCAACGTTTTGGGATTTGATTTGGGTCACATAAAATGCACACCCGAGTTTAGGAACGTCATTTTATTAAAACCGCGCCTACAGAGTCTAACGCATTATTATCTTTTGGGAAGGCCATGAAATTCGCTAAACGGTCTGTCTCGAATTTCTAAGTATTTTTACTTTTACTGAGGGCCCCGCAATTTCGTATTTTATTGGGCGAGGCTCGTCTCAATATTTTATTTAAGGCCACCCTAAAAGCGACTATGGTTTTTCTATTTTTTTTGTCTCTAAAAATAAAATAAAAATCCTAATTAATTAATATTAGAATTCGGGCTTCAAGTTCATGTCCGGGTCCAAACAAAAGGAAGAGCCTTATAATTTGAACCCGCTACCTACCTCAAAGCCCAAACTTATATGTTGCTTAAATCTTGAATCGAATTCTTTCAACTAAACCCAAATCGTTGGCCCAATGGACCAGGCTTGTGAAAAGAGCCCTTGCCTAAACTATACAAATAATAGAAATTAAAATTGGTCCTCCCACGTGAGGCCCAGCTGGTAGCCGTGCACTGGAAGCGTTGGACTGGGCATCGATTCTCAACAAAAGGGAGGCAATTTGTAAGATTGGACTTAACAACTCCAATTTAAACTCCTGAAGGTAATAACCGAATCACTAAGCTATTTAAACAATTCCAATCTAAACAAAACCAAACACTTGCTGCAATCTACTAAAATACTTCAGACGTTACCGGATTTAATGGATCAAACTAACTATTTTTAATTACTCAAGGACACATTATTGAATCAACATTCAAGCGACTCCTAATTTTGAAATGAAGACTTAATATGTACAGGGCCTTTTGCATCGATTCCCAATTAGTTTGATAACATGCTAATGCCCATCAGAATCATCCAGTTATTCTTCTGATTCAAAGATGGAACTACACAAAAATACGAAATTAAACTAACTAAGGCTAAGCAACAACTTCCAGTTTTCATAGCCTGCAAATTCAAACAGTCTACAATCCACAGTCCACTAATTCGAAGCAGTTTACAATCCATAGTCTAAAACAATAATCCAAGTGCATCTATTATTCATACAACTCAAAACAAGCCAACTAACATCAATCATGTTTGTTTAATTATTAACTATTGAATTGTAAGCACTAAACAACTTTCAAGTGAGCATGAACTTGGCAATATTTCATTTCAACTTCAATCCATAGCTACATCAAGGTGAGTTCATAAATGGGTACCTGGATTCGAGATTACAACGAAAAAAAAGAGTCAGTCGAGGCAGGATGGATTATCAGCAACAATTTGAATTCAACAGCCACAAAATTATGTCAATCTTGAACCCAGAAACACATATAGAACCCAGGAGTGTTTTGAAATCAAGCAACACTACTCAAATAAACCTAGAATCAATTAAACATCAACCTTTGGACTGTAATGACTTCAGTAAGCAAGTACGAAACTAGGGAATACAACTCACGGGACAAAAGAGCACTTAATTACTTCAACAAACCCAACTTCAACTGAAAATACCAATTATGAAGAAGCTAGATGAAATCAGAATCAAACTGGCCATTTCTCAATGAAATAGTAAATGTTTGGATTTTTTTTGAATTTTTTGTTTGCTTTTGGTTTTAGGAATTTGAGCTTCTACTTGAGATATGAAAAAAATTAAAGAGTGGGAGTTGTGGGGGAATTAGATGGCTGAAAAGAAGACCCCCCATCAAGGCATTTTGATGCCTTTTTATAGGCAAAGATAAGGGCAGGCTTCAATTTTCTATTTACAATTCAGTCCATTGGTTTATTTCAGATTAGTCATTTAATTTTTAACTTGTTATACAAGCTAGCACCCATAACCTCTTAAAATTAAAGTTAAATCCTATTCTAGCACATTCTAGGGTATTCCTAGTCAGTGAAAGAATCCTTATCCTTTGAATTTCCTAACTTACCCTCAATTAATTGACCCAAACTTTCAGTTAAAACTGACTACAGCCAAATGAACCTAAACTAAACTGACTTTAACTAACATGATCAATTTAAACTCAACATGATTAACTAGCATATCAACTCTACTAAACAGAATTAATAAAAACCAAACAAGACTTAATCATAATAAAATCATACTAAGGCTCAAACTAGAATAAAAAACAGGAGGAATTAAAAAAAAACCTAAATTAGTCAACCAATCAGGCATGATTTGAAGCACACAAAAAAGAAAAAAAGAAAGTGTAATTTATCTAGAATTTCCTATGTGAGGACATGATCAAATAGAGAAAAATTATACGAAGAAGAGGAAAAGGAATTGGAACTCACTGGCACAGCTGAAAAATTCACTAGCCTTGCTGATATTTGAACGTCACAGGCGGGGAATTCTTTATGAGGAAAGTGAGGCGACTGCAGGACATCAATTTGGAAGGATTCCGGGGAAATTAGGGTTTTGCCCAAAAATTTCAAGTCCACATTCGAGGGGTTTCAGTGGGATTCGAAGAAAAATGGTCATGGATTTGGGTTGAGGGAAGTCAGGAGATTCAGTGGTGTAAATTTGGAGTGATTTGGAGGAAGTTGAGTCATGACCGGAAAAATTTCGAACTGAGATTCGAAGCTTTAGGGTGAGATTTGAGAGAAATGAATTACGAATTTGAATATAGGATGAGATGGGGAAGCCATGGTGTTATTTTGGGAGTGAAAGGCCATGGTTGCGTTCGCCAGCGGCGGCGGCTCCTGCGAAATTCAGAGAGGAGATACGAGGAAGACAAGGGTGTCTCTTAGGGTTTTCTGAAGATTTCGAACAGTTTTATGTGAAGGCTTGGGCTGATGAGGACCATAGGATTAGGGGTGATGGGCGGTCTGGATTGGTTGACGCACGAACGATGTCGTTTTAGGCGTGTAAGGGTGGACCGGGAACATGGAATTTGGGCATAGGTCGGCTGGGTATGGGGACAAATTTGGGCCTAAAGGGGTGGGTTAATTCATGACTTGGCCCAACGTTTTACTTCCATTTAAATTCCTCTTCTTTTAATTGTTTCTCTTTTTTTATTTATTTATTTGTGTTTTGTATTTATTTTTGATTTTTGTTAAAATGACAAGAAAAACAAATCAAAGACCAAATTGACTCCATCATGATATTATTGAATTTTTAAAATTACCTAATTTCTAATTTTAAACTAAAATTAAAGCAAATTCCACAAATTAAAAATAAAAGTGCAAAAAAAATCATTTCATAGCTACCCGTCTTTGCTCGAAAACATGAAAAGTTTTCGGACAAAGATAAGTGAGAAAATACGAGCGATTTTTGCCCGTTCAAATATTTCGTATGAAGAATTTTTGAGAGGGTTGACCGCACCCTACCTCAGAGGTTGCTTACATATCCTGGGCTAAACAGGAATCAGGTCAGTGTAGCTTGGGGAGGTATGGTAGCTAGGACTACCAGGAGCTGTGATTTCACTGCTGTTGCTGCTGCTACTATTGCTGACCCCCTTATTACACCATGTTAAAAATAAAAAGGAACTAGCCTAAGCTATGATCTATGAATTACAAGAAGGGTCCTATCTATGTCTTCTATATTGCTCTTATGTTGCCTTGAACTTGTATTCTTTCCTTGCATTGATTGGAGATGTTTTGACATTACTTTGAGCGATGCTTGACTGCTGAAATTTAAAATATGTGCCTCTATTCTCCTGGCGGGCTCCTGATTGATGACGCTTGAAAAGTATTCCCTTGTTCTCCAGGTGGGCTCCTGATTGCTGACGCTTGAAAATTATTCCCTTGTTCTCCAGGCGGGCTCCTGACTGCAACAAAATAGACAAACGAAGAAAATTTCCTGCCCCAGTTTGGTGACTGGGCACATCATGTTATCCAATATCAAAATTAAAAGCTACGATTTGGATTGTGCGTCCCTTATTTTCCAGGTGGGCACCTGACTGCTGAAGCTTGAACAGTATTCCTTGTTCTCCAGGTAGGCGCCTGACTGCCGAACTTGAAATGTATTCCCTTGTTTTCCAGGTGGGCGCCTGCTTGCAATGTTGGAAAAGTATTCCCTTGTTATCCGGGTGGGCACCTGCTTGCAATGCTTGAAAAGTATTCAATTATTTGGGCACCGGCTTGCAATGCTTGAAAAGTATTACCTTATTCTCCAGGTGGGCCCCTGACTTCAACAAAATAACAAACAAAAAAGATTTTCTGCCCCAGTTTGATGACTGGGCGCGTCATGTTACCAGATATTACTAAAATTTGAAAGTTAAAAATTGAATTGTACTTCCCTTGTTTTCCAGGTGGGCGCCTGATTGCTGAAACTTGAAATATATTCCCTTGTTCTCCAGGTGGGCGCCTGATTGCTGAACTTGAAATGTATTTCCTTGTTCTCCAGGCGGGCTCAACAAAATAGACAAATGAAGAAAATTTTCTGCCCTAGTTTGAATCAAAGAAAGAGTTGTTAATATAAAATGGTGGTTAGCTACTGGCATTCTTGTTGGGTATGTTCCTGCTTCCGGCTCTGCTCCAACTTGTTTTCCTGGACTTGCCTTGAAACGCCTCGACTTCCTGACCGACTTTCAACCCCCAGACTTTGATGGCCCAAATGTTCTATCCCGTATTGCTATTTTTGTGTTTCTGGCCCCTCTATTTAAAACTTTGCTTCTCCCCCACAATTATCTGATTACCTACCGATGGAACTTCCAATGGTCCTTCATGTCTTACTTTTCTTTTGTCATCTTTGATATATTCTGGCTCTGTTGCGCTGTACAACTGGGAAGCTAGTAGTTAGCCTTGATATCCTTTTTTTTTTTTTGAACAGAACTGACACTGAAACATCTTACAGACCGACCTCAAGAGGATGAAATGCAATGACCTCGAAGGTTAAGGATAGAAAGACTCCGAAAACGGATGACTTGTAATGAAGAGAAGAGGATAGGACTTATCTGAGTGGAACGGCTGGTACCATTGATCGTGCCGTGCATTTTGGATTAACCAGCCTAGTCTGTCCAACCAATCAGCTTTCAATTGCCACATTTGCTGTTCCAGACTTTCATAACCTGATTTTCACCAAAACCCAAACCTTGCTCGTCTTGCCATGTTTTGAGCACCTTTCAACCACAGACTCATTTCACTTGCCCATTAAAGAACTTCCCCTTCGCCTTACGGTGCCCACAAGGATTTTTACCAGTTAGACTCTCTCATTTTTGATTTCTCTTAGCTCCCGTCGCCTTGTGGTGCCTGTGAGGGTTTTCACCGATAAGACACTCTCATTTTTGATTTCTCTCAATTCCCGTCACCTTACGATGCCCGTGAGGGTTTTCACCGATAAGACTCTCTCATTTTTGATTTCTCTCAGCTCCCATCGCCTTACGGTGCCCGTGAGGGTTTTTACCAATAAGACTCTCTCATTTTTGATTTTCCTCAACTGGTACCAGAGTGTTACCCCCAACATGAATCACTTTACCTACTCGCATTGGCATTTTTTGAAGGTTGATCGGAAGGTCTTTCTTTGATCCGTAATGCGGCTTTTGGATAGGGTTTAGAACAAATGGTGTAGAGGCTCAAAATAATTCAATCACGGGTTTAACATTACAACTTTCGGAATTAGCTTTTCTTACAACAATCACAACTTTTGCCCCAATTTCTTTCTTGGGGGTCTTTTGGATTTTTATTTTAGTGTGATTGAACCTCAGAGAGAAGCTGCCTACGTATCCTTTCGGGATCAAGTCAAACGTAGTTCAGGCGACTACTTTTGTTGTTGTGATCTTTCTTCCACCTTTCCTTTTATTTCTTTCCTTTTTTTTGTCTTTTCTCTTCTTTTTTTCTTTTTCTTTGTCTTTTCTCTATTTTCTTTTCTTTTCTTCTTCTTTTTCTTCTTCTTCTTCTTCTTCTTCTTCTTCTTCTTCTTTTTTTAAATTTTTTTATTCCTTTTCTTTTTTCTTTTCTATTTCACTGTTTTTCTCTTGTTTCTCCACTTACTTTCCCCACTCGGGCTTCCGAGTTTTGTTATTGATTCCTAAAGAGGGGTACGAAGGAAAATAGAATAAGGCTCAAAGGATAACAAAGGATAAAGTGTTTGGATTGCAGAACAAAATGCCTTCGTCATTTCAATCTCAAAACATGCCAAATACAATTAAGTACATTTAGATAAAGAAATCATACATAGTATCGCTTGACTGCATCAGAGTTAATAGCCATTTCTACTCATTTTCCTTCCACATCCGTCAGATATAACACACCATTGGACAACACTCTGGTTACAACAAATGGCCCCTGCCAGTTAGGGGCGAACTTTCCTTTTGCTTCGGCCCAATGAGGTAGGATACGCCTCAACACCAATTGCCCTACTTCAAACTTCGGCGGACGCACTTTCTTGTTATATGCTTTTGCCATTCTCTATTGGTACAACTGTCCGTGACATACTGTTGCCAATCTCTTTTCATCAATCAAGCTCAGCTGCTCTAAGCGGGCCTTCACCCATTCAACATCGTCAATTTCTGCCTCGGCGATAATCCGAAGGGATGGTATTTCAACCTCTACGGGTATTACTTCCTCCGTACCATATACCAATGAATAAGGAGTCTCCTCTACTGAGGTGCGAACAGTAGTGCGATAGCCTAACAGAGCGAAAGGTAGCTTCTCATGCCATTGCCTGGACCCTTCCACCATTTTTCAAAGTATCTTCTTGATGTTCTTGTTAGCTGCTTCGACCGCTCCATTCGCCTTAGGAAGATATGGGGTGGAATTGTGGTGCGTGATCTTAAACTGCTGATACGTCTCCGCCATCAGATGGCTGTTGAGATTGGCACCATTGTCTGTGATAATTACCTTCGGGATTTCGAATCGACAAATGATATTCGAATGCAGAAAATCGACCACTGGCTTCTTGGTCACCGATTTGAAAGTTCTCGCCTCAACCCACTTAGTGAAATAATCAATGGCTACCAGAATAAACCTGTGCCCATTCGATGCCGCTGGCTCGATTGGCCCAATGATATCTATTCCCCAAGCAACGAAGGGACAAGGTGCCGACATTGTATGCAATTCGGATGGTGGAGAGTGAATCAAATCTCCATGTACCTGGCATTGATGATACTTGCGCACGAAACTGATACAATCCCGTTCCATAGTAAGCCAGTAATAACCTGCTCGAAGAATCTTCTTGGCCAATACATATCCACTCATATGAGGTCCAGAAACTCCCGCATGTACCTCGGTCATGATAGTTGTAGCCTGTTTACCATCCATGAACCTCAATAAACCAAGATCTGGAGTTCTTTTCTACAACACTCCTCCATTGAAGAAAAATCCGCTTGCCAAGCGTCTAATGGCTCTCTTTTGATCCCTTGTGGCCTGTGCTGGATATACCCCTATCCTGAGGTATTCTTTGATATCATGACCACGGCTCACCATCAAGCTCTTCCTCCACCATGTTACAATAAGCATGCTAATCTCAGACCTGAATCTGCAATGGGTCCACATAAGCCTTATCTAGATGATGCAACATCGATGCCAAAGCGGCCAAAGCGTCGACAACTTCATTATGAATCCTTGGAATATGCCTGAAGTCTATCAACTGAAACCATTGACAAAGTTCATGCAAACACTGCCGGTATGGTATGAGCTTTAAGTCTCGTGTCTCCCATTCTCCCTGAATCTGGTGCACCAGAAGATCCGAGTCGCCCATGACCAAGATCTCCTGGACACCCATGTCTATAGCCAACCTCAGACCCAAGATACATTCCTCGTATTCAGCCATATTATTGGTGCAGTAGAAACGAAGTTGAGCTGTAACAGGGTAGTGTTGCCCTGTCTTAAAAATAAGTACCGCTCCTATCCCGACGCCTTTGGTATTGGCAGCCCCATCAAAGAACAACTTCCACCCCGGTTTTTCGTCTTGTTCTAATTCCTCGACGTGCATTGTCTCCTCATTAGGGAAATATGTCTTCAAAGGTTCATACTCATCATTAACTAGGTTCTCGGCTAGATGATCAGCCACGCTTGTGCCTTCATTGCGATCCGGGTCATGTAGACAATGTCAAATTTTGTGAGCAAGATTTTCCACTTTGCGAGCCTCCCTGTGGGCATAAGCTTCTGAAAAATGTACTTCAATGGGGCCAACCGCGAGATAAGATAGATGGTATATGATGACAAGTAATGTTTCAATTTCTGCGCTACCTAGGTTAAAGAACAACACGTCCTCTCAAGCTGAGTGTACTTTACCTCATAAGATGTGAACTTCTTGCTGAGGTAGTAAATCGCCTGCTCCTTCTTTCCTGTGACATCATGCTGTCCCAGTACACAGCCAAAAGAGTTATCCAAAACTGTCAGATAGAGGATCAAAGGTCTTCCCGGCTCTGGCGGAACCAACACAGGTGGGTTGGCCGAATATTCCTTAATCTTGTCAAATGCTTCATGACATTCATCTGTCCATCTGACCGCAACATCTTTCTTTAGCATCTTAAAGATAGGCTCGCAAGTCGTCGTAAGCTGGGCAATAAACCTGCTGATATAATTCAACCTACCGTGAAAACTCATCACCTCTTTCTTGCTTTTCGGTGGTGGTAACTCCTGAATGACTTTGATTTTGGATGGGTCTAACTCAATACCGCATCGACTTACCACGAACCCCAACAACTTCCCTGACGGAACTCCAAATGCACACTTTGCCGGATTAAGTTTGAGGTTGTACCTACGGAGCCTCTGGAAAAATTTCCTCAAGTCTTTAACATGGTCACATTGGTTCCTTGACTTTATGATCACGTCGTCAACATAGACCTCAATTTCCCGATGTATCATATCATGGAACATGGTGGTCATTGCCCTCATATATATTTCCCCTGCGTTCTTCAACCCAAATGGCATGACCCTATAACAATACATCCCCTAAGGCGTGATGAATGCCGTCTTTTCCGCATCTTCCTCATCCATTAAAATCTGGTGATAGCCCACATAATAATCCATAAAGGAACTAATCTCATGTTTGGCACAATTGTCAATCAATATATGGATGTTTGGCAGTGGGAAGTTGTCTTTTGGACTCGCCTTATTGAGATCACGGTAATCAACGCACACTCTGATCTTTCCATCCTTCTTTGGTACATGCACAACATTAGCTAACCAGGTGGGATACCGGGTGACTCGGATGACCTTTGCATCAAACTTCTTGGTGATTTCTTCTTTGATTTTTACACTGATATCTGTTTTAAATTTCCTCAGCTTCTGCTTGACAGGAGGGCATGCTGGGTCTGTGGGCAATTTGTGGACCACCAAATCGGTACTTAAACCTGGCATATCGTCATATGACCACGCAAAAACATCTTTGTACTCAAGCAGCGCTTTGATTATCTCTTCTCTGAGCGGAGGCTCCAAATGGACACTTATTTTTGTTTCCCGTACATTCTCCTGATCCCCTAAATTGATTGCCTCTGTGTTGTTCAGATTAGGTTTGGGTTTTTCCTCAAATTGGCTTAATTCTTTACTGATTTCTTCAAAGGCTTCCTCATCATCATATTCTACCTCGTCATCATACTCAATTTCTTGTATTATTATTTCGGAGTTAGTTTGGTAATCAAGACTAGGCCGAAGACTCCTCATGCATGACACATCAGTGAAACCAGCATAAAAGGAACTGTACAAGAAAGAAAAGAAAGACAAAATAAAGTCTATCAGGAATGAAAAAGGGAGGGAATTGCATTTCATTAAAATTGTAAGATAACAAGGTTTAACTCATCTAAACGGATAGAACATAGCATCCGAATTACAACCTTGGAAATAATCTAGATTAAACTGAAAGGAAAATCAAAACTAACTACCACGACTCCCTCCGGGTAGGAAGAGGAGTAGCTTCCCAATTGTTAAGCTTTTCCTGGGGTCCCGCGAACTACACATCTGCTTTGCTTGGACCTTCGCCTGCCTCCACCACATTCACCTTGTCAAACAGCTTTTCAAAACTCTCCATCAGCTCCTTTTCGGGTTCTATCACCACAGAATTAAGCATTGCCATTGCTGGGGGCCTCTTAGTACCAGGCCGGACAAAGGAACGGGATAGGAGGGGTATGGGTTTTGGAAGGGTCTCTCTTTTTCATCTTCGTAGCTCACCTTATGTCAGCAGTAGTGGGCTTAAAGCCTAAGCCAAAAGTATCCAGGTTTCCAGGAAGAGATACCGGCTGTATGATGCCCTGTAACGAGGCACCCAAGCCTTTTCCAGGTAAGAATCCATTCTTTATCATTTCTGAAGCCACCATGACAGATGCAGCAGCTACTCTGGGCCTAGGAATACACTCTCCTTCCGAATTTTCGCAACTGCTACTGTGTTCAAGACTTGGTAAACCCACAGACCTTTGTCGTCCTCAGCTTCATCGAAAGGCATAATGGTATTACACGAATTATCCTCTCCATGCACCACAATTTCCTGCCGGTCCCATTCGAATTTGACCATATGATGCAAGGTAGACGGCACAGCTTTTGCGGCATGAATCTAAGGCTGACCCAATAAGAGATTGTAAGAAATAGCCACGTTGAGCACTTGGAACTACATTGTGAATTCAACTGGTCCTATTGTCAGTTCTAACACGATGTCCCCAACCGTGTCCTTTCCTCCTCCATCAAATCCTCGTATGCAGATGCTATTCTTTTGGATTCTCTCACTGTCCACTTTTAACTTTTCCAAGGTGGAGAGAGGGAAAATGTTTGCACTGGACCCGTTGTTAATCAGCACTCGAGTAACCACAGAGTCTTCACACTTCATTGTGAGGTAAAATGCCCTATTATTCATAGTACCTTCCAAAGGCAACTCATCATACGAAAATGTAACCCTGTTGACCTCGAAAATCTTGTTCGCTATTTTCTCCAAATGATTTACAGAGATCTTATCCGGAACATGGGCTTCATTCAGAATCTTCATCAACGCCCGGTGATGCTCGTCCGAATGAATCAATGGAGACAGCAATGAAATCTGCGCCGGGGTTTTCCTCAACTGTTCTACAATGGAATAATCTTGAGCCTATCTTCTTTAAGAATTCTTTAGCCTCTTCTTCAGTTACGGCCCTTTTTACTGGTGCTGGATTATCCTTGGCTGTTTTAACCTTTCTCAGCTCTTCAGGGGCAAAACATCTCCCTGAACGAGTCAGCCCATGGGTTTCACACACTTCTTCTTTAAATTCCTTTCCTTTGCACGTCACAGTCACTCGGTCATAGTTCCATAGCACGGCCTTTTCACTGATCACTGGTAACTGAGTCACCGGTTTGATGATAACCGGCTCTGTGCGAGCGCCCTTTACAATCACAACGGGCTTGACAACTGCTCCTGGTACTTTAAGTGGTTCTTATTTTACTGCTATCGCTGGTTTGCTGACTGTCTATTCTACTGTGACCAATGCCTTTCCATTGATTAATTTCTCACTTGCTCTGTTCTCACTGGCCCTGATCATCATTACGGTTTGTGAAGGCTTCTTGCACTTCCACTTTTGTACTAACTCGATCATATGAGTCTCATGATGGGTTGGTAATGGATTCTGAGTGATTTTAGGCATCTCTGGAGCCTGTACTTCAATTCGGCAGGTATCAATGAGCTCCTGGATGGGCATTTTCAAATGCCAGCATTTCTCTGTATCATGCCCCGGAGCACCTGATCAATACTCGCAATTTACCGAATGGTCCAGGTTCCTTGGGGGAGGATTTGGTATTTTGGGTTCAATCAGACTTAACATGCCCAATTGTCTCAATCTGTGGTATAAGCTGGTGTAAGATTCTCCTAATATTGTGAAAGTTTTCTTCTTCTGCAGCCTGTCATTCTTGGAAGCAAGGTTGGGTCGAAAACCAGGTCCAGTGGGGGTTTTGTAGGATCTCGGAGTTGGGTAGGCATTTTGAGTGTGGTAAGTATTTTATGGGGTGGGTGCACGCCATGGTGCCTGAGGTTGAGGGTATATTTGGGCGTGGTGAATAGAGAAGTGGGGGGCGGGAGGTGGGTAATAATGTTGTGGCGGGCCATATGGGTTGTGTGGGTAGGTTTGGGGATGGGGGCGTGGTTGGTGATAATATGGTGATGGACCCCTGGACCAAGCTCTTGATTCTACTACTATAACATCTTCCTTTTTCTTCTTTCCTAATGCCCCTCCAGTGCCGCTTTGGATGGCCTGCGTAATTGCTTTAATCATCGAATAGCTCATGATTTTGTTAGTCTTGAGACCCTCTTCCACCATACTTCTCATTTTTACTACCCCATTAAAAGTTTTTCCAACTGCCGATACCAGATGACCATAATAAATAGGCTCCAAGCCTGCAAAAAGTAATCGACCATCTCGCCTTCCTTCATTGAAGGATCAACTCTTGCGGCCTATTCTCTCCACCGAAAACCGTACTCTCTGAATCTTTCCCCTGGCTTCTTCTCAATTTTGGTCAATGACAGCCGGTCCGGGACAATCTTTAATTTGTACTGAAAATGGCCTACGAATGCCTGGGCCAAATCATCCCAGGTGTACCATCGAGCATGATCTTGCCGCGTGTACTATTCCAAAGCGGCATCACCGAGACTTTGACTAAAGTACGCCATTAATAACTCATCCCTTCCCCCAGCGCCTCTCATCTTACTACAAAATCCCTGTAGGTGGGCTACTGGGTCACTATGTCCATCATACAGATCAAACTTTGGTAACTTGAATCCCGCAGGCAATTGGACATCAGGAAACAAGCACAAGTCTTTGTAAGCGACACTCACCTGTCCTCCTAGACCCTGCATGTTTCGGAATGATTGTTCCAAGCTTTTCACTTTGCATATCATTTCCTCCTGCTCAGGGTTTTTGGGAGGCTTTTCTTCTTCAGCTAAGACATCAAGGTGGGAAGTATAAGAGTATGGTTCGGGAGGTTTGAAAGTGGGCTCAGGTGGGTAATAGTGGGTTTCCTGGGTTTGGAACAGGGGTTCACTAGAAGATCTCTGTAATGTGGCGGGTGGAGGAGCCACAAACACGGGAGTGGTCGGAGGTGGAGGACATGGGATTTGTTTGGGTGGTGGAGGTGGTGGTGTTTGGGAAGTAGTTGCGTAGTATTGCTGGTAAGCAGGGTAGGCTGGAGAGGAATTAAGTGTAGGAGGATCTTGTGGCTGAGCTAATGGTGAGATGTATGTAGGGTTAGTAGGATAAGCTGGTAGTGGGTGTCCCTTTGTCCAAGCCTGGTACATTTCGACCATCTGTTGCTTCAATTTATACATCTCCTCTTTCATGGCATTGACATCCACAACTTCTTCCTCCCTAGATGGGTCGATGATGCTTGCTTCTAACTCTTGGTTGACCATTTTTGACTTATCTTTAGAGCGGGTGTTGTATGGGTGGGTTGCCAGAATGCCAATCAACTGAACCACCTGTCTGAATTCATCATCAACAACAACGTTGTTAGCGGTTAGGGCATAATCAAATAGATAACCGCGCATTTGGGCATGAATGCACCTAGGCAGTTAACGGTTTCTAGCATGCATTTTCTTAACCGCTTGCATCATCCCGACTTTATTTATTCTCGACTGTGACGTCTTTCTTTTATACTTGCCTTGTTTCTTTTATTTTTCCATTGTTTCTTTGTTGCGGATTTTCCCTTCTCTTTTGTTTCTCTCTTTCTCTCCCATTTTTCTTTTATCGATCCGCTCTTCTTTTCATTTTGGCTTTTTATTCTACCCGTCTATTCCCTTTTCATATGGCTATGGTCGGATCCTATGGAGATTGCCTACGCATCATGACACCACATGAATCAGACCAAGCGTAGTTCTTGTCAATAATTGTAAAATTAAATGCAAGAAATAAAGAACAATTTTTTTGGAATTTTTGAATTTTCATTAATGACAACTGTGATTACAAGACTACCAGACTATTTGCTTTGCATTTTCAAAAAGGAAAGTCCAAAATAGACTTAAAAACAAAGTACAGACTCAACTTAACCTAGGATTACATCAAAGCTTCAAACCCTGGGCCCCGCGGGGCATCATTCGGCATCGCCGCGGGCCTGCGCGCAAGACCCCTTTGCAATTACTCTAAATCCTTCATGACCTGTCGAACAAATATCATCACTGACGCAAAGAAAGTGGTACGACCCATCCGTTCACCGTCCTGGCATCTCTTGACGATATAGTGTGCAATGCTTCGGATCCTTTCCCTGATTTGGCACTTTTCTTGGAGAAGCCGGCTTATCTGTTGGGTACGGGCTTCTAGTACTTGGGAATCCTGGAGGTGAAGGTCTTGTAGCAATTTTATTTCCCTTTGCATCTCGGCGATCAACTCATAACAACGGCCCCTCTCGGCCTGAAATTCTTTATCTCGCCGCGCCGCTTTTTCTTCTAGAGTATTCGTTTTTCTCCTCATGTTGGCGATGGTTCCCTCATAATCTCTTTTCAATTGTTGTACGAATAGGTCTCTTTCCGCAGTTTTCTTGGTCCACTGTGCCCGAAGCCTTGCCATGTTTCCCTCGGACTTTTCTAATTCTTCCTAGCAGTCCGAGATTTGTCTCCTTAATCCTTTGATCAATATTTCATCAGATGGACTTCTTTCTTGATTCCTGGCATCTATTTTCATTTGCTTAATTTGGTCTTTGAATGCTTCGTTCTCCTGAGCTAATTTCTTTTTATCACCCTCATCCGCTGCAGCCTGTACACTCTTGTCAAATTGGAGGTCCCAGACATGTTGCTCCAACTGTCCTATTCTAGTTCGGTACTCCTTTTCCTTTGCTTGCCAATCCCACTGAACCTAGACCCTATCAGTAAATTGCTGCACGTGCGGTGTTTTAGCAGGTCTCTCTAGGATTTGGAATCTTTTGCCAAACCACGTCAGATACTTGGGATCTACCTCGCCTCTAGCTTGGTCCAGTATTATGGTTTTAGGCTCAAGGAACTGACACTCATTCCATATCTTTCGGATTCTGCCTTCAGGAAATGCAGCCTTCGGGCCTAACTCAATGACCTGCTCGCTCAGGTCTTCATCATTGTGCACTGTCTTGAATCTCCCAAGTTGTCGCAAAACCCGGTAAGGAGCTTAAGGCTGTATGCTTCGGATACCCATCAAAAGAATATAGGGGACCTCTGCTGATATGTAGACAGCTTCGGTAGCGGGAAGCCACCCATAAGCCCACTCAATCTTATCTGCGGTCAACGATCTCAAGCACGACAACCAGGCCTCAACACCCTCAGGAAATTCAATGCTTGTGACTCGGGTTTCAAATTCATTGATACAACTAAGCCCAGTTAACCCAAAATTCATATACCATGTACGGTGACATAGATGCTCTTGAATCCACATTTGTAGTAAGAGATTACATCCCTGAAAGAATTTCTCGCCCTCTCGGTATTTGGTTAAAGCTCGATACATCTCTGCTACGATCAAAGGAACCACCGTGCTAGTAGGTTTCTTTGTAGCCACATCAACATCCCTACTAGCCCGAGGTCTATGTGACCGTCTTTCCTTGGACAAACCACAATTCCTAGAAAAGCCACCATGAATGCTAACCCCCGCCGGGCTTCCCATTTGTCTTTGTTTCCAGCGTGAGTCAGGCCGGTGTTGGGCTCTTCAAAGCCTTTTGGGTTTCCATACCGATGATAGAGGAAGTGCAAAGTGCAATACCCTTCTGCTAGATACGGTTCTTGGATATCCCGACTGATGTTAAACAAATCTAAGAATATGTGGAGGGTGATCGATCTTGGTTCTAAGGGATATCTACTTCGTAGGTTCCCGTTGAGGCTTGCATGCCCTGCCATCTCTTCTAATGTCGGTGTGAGTTCAAAATTCGAGAATCGGAAGACATTACGTGTTGGGTCCCAGAACGGTATCAATGCTTCAATAATATCCTTTCTCGGCTTTATGCTCATGAGACCAACAAGGCCGCCCAAAATTTTGAACACCATTTCTTTACTTCCAGTTTCTAGGCCGTCCCACCACATATAGAGCTTTAGGGGTATCTCGCTCAGGACTGAGAAGGTTTTGATGGTGTTTGAATTCATCCTGCACATTTATTTAGAGGGGATTTAATGACTAAAGGGAAAACTGGCTATTTTTCGCAAAAAATTTATTTAGGAAAACAAAACAGAATATTTTGTTTAAGAAAAGTAAAGATTTGATTCTGCGGATACGACCTTTTAGCACTTCTGGGGAGGAGATTTTAAGGCTATGCTCGCAAACTGTTTTAAAATGACTCAGGGCGGCTGTTCTTGCAAAAACGGCCTTCCAGCATCCTTTTGAGGGACATTCGGCTTATTTTAAACAAGAATGGCATCACCCGACTTATTCATGACAAAATTAAAATTTTTGTCATTTTGGCAATTTTTGCAAAAGGTGTGGTTGGAACCGATGAGGGTTGTCTACGTATCTCACACCCGGTGAGAATCAAACCAGCGTAGTTTGGGCCGATTGGCCAAAATCAAAGCTATTTTGAATAGTCATCTTTCTTTCTAATTTCAAATTTCCTTTTTCTCTTTTTCATTTGTCGAAAATCCGGCAGCATTTCGGTACTAGTTGGGCATTGGTTTTTCTTTTCAAACAAATGATTACCCTCACTTAGTCCTAACACTGCTATTTTTTTACAATTTTTCACCCATTGTATACAAGCCAGTCAACATGCGAAGCCGAGCAAATAGATGCGCAAGTAACACGTAAGATGCATCGGGATGGTCATTTCAATTCAGGTCACCTGTCCTAGACGGACCCAACCCCTGTGTTGAGTCCCCTAAGTCAAATGCACATGATGCAAACAAACGTCCAACTAGGGATCCGACATGAGTTTATTGTTCTTCTAGGTTTAATCCCTAGGTTTATTGGTCTAGACCTGGCTTACTTGAGCGGACAACTCGAGCCGAGGGGAGGCAGCGTACCGAGGATACAGAAGCTCCGCCGGCTTAGAAACTTATACAAACCTCGTTCTACATAGGAAAAGACTCTAAACAGAAGAGAAGCTACACGAAGTGCACCCTTCTCCATGGTGTAGAAGACTCAGAGAGAGGAAGGGATTCGTAACAGTTTATATACAATTCAACAAATATCAAAGCGGTAAAACAATTAGCACATAAGGCATGAAACATGTTGAAAAATCAGATAAAGCCAAATACAACAATTTAATTGAGCTTGAATTCTTGAAACCTGAACCAAAATTCTGGGTTCTCATCCCCAGCAGAGTCGCCAGAGCTGTCACACCTCCCTTTTTCGCTACACCTGCGAGAGTATAAAGGAGTTTTTCCACTTAAAGGACAATCGGAATGGGATTTATTATTAAGATTTCAGAGTCGCCACTTGGGAGATTAATGGTGTCCCAAGTCACCGGTTGAATCCTGAACCGAGGAAAATATGACTTTGTTAACAGTCCGCAAACCAGAAATCCAAGTAAGGAATTTTTTTAACCCGAGAGAAGGTATTAGGCATTCCCGAGTTTCATGGTTCTAGCACGGTCGCTCAATTGTCACATTTAGCCTATTTATCTGATTTTAGTACATGAAGAACCTACGTGCCAATTTTTACTTTTAACCGCTTTTATTCGATATGTACTTTTTAAAAGAAAGTTGAACGTCATTTAAAGTGTGCCTTCGGATTGCGTCATATGAAATGCACCCGAAATCCTAAGCACACTCTATTCAATGTTTTGGGATTTGATTTGGGTCACATGAAATGCACACCCGAGTTTAGGAATGTCATTTTATTAAAACCGCGCCTAAAGAGTCTAACGCGTTATTATCTTTTGGGAAGGCCGTGAAATTCGCTAAACGGCCCGTCCCGAATTTCTAAGTATTTTTACTTTTACTGAGGGCCCCATAATTTCGTATTTTATTGGGCGAGGCTCATCTCAATATTTTATTTAAGGCCACCCTAAAAGCGACTATGATTTTTCTATTTTTTGTCTCTAAAAATAAAATAAAAATCCTAATTAATTAATATTAGAATTCGGGCTTCAAGTTCAAGTCCGGGTCCAAATAAAAGGAAGAGCCTTTTAATTTGAACCCGCTACCTACCTCAAAGCCCAAACTTATATGTTGCTTAAATCTTGAACCGAATTCTTTGAACTAAACCCAAATCATTGGCCCAATGGACCAGGCTTGTGAAAAGAGCCCTTACCTAAACTATACAAATAACAGAAATTAAAATTGGGCCTCCCACGTGAGGCCCAGCTGGTAGCCGTGCACTGGAAGCGTTGGACTGGGCATCGATTCTCAGCAAAAGGGAGGCAATTTGTAAGATTGGACTTAACAACTCCAATTTAAACTCCTGAAGGTAATAACCGAATCACTAAGCTATTTAAACAATTCCAATCTAAACATAACCAAACACTTGCTGCAATCGACTAAAATACTTCAGACGTTACCAGATTTAATGGATCAAACTAACTATTTTTAATTACTCAAGGACACATTATTGAATCAACATTCAAGCGACTCCTAATTTTGAAATGAAGACTTAACATGTACAAGGCCTTTTGCATCGATTCCCAATTAGTTTGATAACATGCTAATGCCCATCAGAATCATCCAATTGTTGTTCTGATTACAAAGATGGAACTACACAAAAATATGAAATTAAACTAACTAAGGCTAAGCAACAACTTCCAGTTTTCATAGCCTGCAAATTCAAACAGTCTACAATCCATAGTCCACTAATTCGAAGCAGTTTACAATCCATAGTCTAAAACAATAATCCAAGTGCATCTATTATTCATACAGCTCAAAACAAGCCAACTACCATCAATCATGTTTGTTTAATTAATAACTATTGAATTGTAAGCACTAAAAAGCTTTCAAGTGAGCATCAACTTGGCAATATTTCATTTCAACTTTAATCCATAGCTACATCAAGGTGAGTACCTGGATTCGAGATTACAACGAATAAAAAGAGTCAGTTGAGGCAAGATGGATTAACAACAACAATTTGAATTCAACAACCACAAAATTATGTCAAGCTTGAACCCAGAAACACATATAGAACCCAGGAGTGTTTTGAAATCAAGCAACACTACTCAAATACACCTAGAATCAATTGAACATCAACCCTTGGACTGTAATGACTTCAGTAAGCAAGTACGAAACCAGGGAATACAACTCACGGGACAAAAGAGCACTTAATTACTTCAACAAACCCAACTTCATCTGAAAATACCAATTATGAAGAAGCTAGATGAAAATCAGAATCAAACTGGCCATTTCTCAATGAAACAGTAAATGTTTGGATTTTTTTGAATTTTTGTTTGTTTTTGGTTTTAGGAATTTGAGCTTCTACTCGAGATCTGAAAAAATTAAAGAGTGGGAGTTTTGGGGGAATTAGATGGCTGAAAAGAAGACCCCCCTATCAAGGTATTTTGATGCCTTTTTATAGGCAAAGATAAGGGCAGCCTTCAATTTTCTATTTACAATTCAGTTCCTTGGTTTATTTCAGATTAGTCATTTAATTTTTAACTTGTTATACAAGCTCTCACCCATAACCTCTTAAAATTAAAGTTAAATCCTATTCTAGCACATTCTAGGGTGTTCCTAGTCAGTGAAAGAATCCTTATCCTTTGAATTTCCTAACTTACCCTCAGTTAATTGACCCAAACCTTCAGTTAAAACTGACTACAACCAAATGAAACTAAACTAAACTAACTTTAACTAACATGATTAATTAGCATATCAACTCTACTAAACAGAATTAATAAAAACCAAACAAGACTTAATCAGAACAAAATCATACTAAGGCTCAAACTAGAATAAAAAATAGGAGGAATTAAAAAAAAAACCTAAAATAGTCAACCAATCAGGCATGATTTGAAGCACACAAAAAAGAAAAAAAAGAAAGTGCAATTTATCTAGAATTTCCTATGTGAGGACATGATCAAATAGAGAAAAATTATACGAAAAAGAGGAAAAGGAATTGAAACTCACTGGCACAGCTGAAAAATTCACTAGCCTTGCTGATATTTGAACGTCACAGGCGGGGAATTCTTTATGATGAAAGTGAGGCGACTGCAGGACATCAATTTGGAAGGATTCCGGGGAAATTAGAGTTTTGCCCAAAAATTTCAAGTCCATATTCGAGGGCTTTCAGTGCGATTCAAAGAAAAATGGTCATGGATTTGGGTTGAGGGAAGTCAGGAGATTCAGTGGTGTAAATTTGGAGTGATTTGGAGGAAGTTGAGTCATGGCCGGAAAAATTTCGAACTGAGATTCGAAGCTTTAGGGTGAGATTCGAGAGAAATGAATCACGGATTTGAATATAGGATGAGACGGGGAAGCCATGGTGTTATTTTGGGAGTGAAAGGCCATGGTTGTGTTCGCCAGCAGCGGCGGCTCCGGCGAAATTCAGAGAGGAGATACGAGGAAGACAAGGGTGTCTCTTAGGGTTTTTTGAAGATTTCGGACAATTTTATGTGAATGCTTGGGTTGATGAGGACCGTAGGATAGGGGTGATGGGCGGTCTGGATTGATTTACGCACGAACAGTGTCGTTTCAGGCATATAAGGGTGGACCGGGCACATGGAATATGGGCTTGGGTCGGCTGGGTATGGGGACAAATTTGGGCCTAAAGGGGTGAGTTAATTCAAGACTTGGCCCAACGTTTTACTCCCATTTAAATTCCTCTTCTTTTAATTGTTTCTCTTATTTTATTTTATTTTATTTATTTGTGTTTTGTATCTATTTTTGATTTTTGTTAAAATGACAAACAAAACAAATCAAAGACCAAATTCACTCCAACATGATATTATTGAATTTTCAAAATTACATAATTTCTAATTTTAAACTAAAATTAAAGCAAATTCAACAAATTAAAAATTAAAGTGCAAAAAAAATCTTTTTTTTCATTTTCTTTATATGTAAATAATTTTAAAAATATAAAATTAAATCCCAAACAAATGCCCGATGTATGTTTTATATTTTTCATATGAATTAAAATGCCCAAATAAAATGTAACAATTACTAAAAATAACATAAAAATTCACAAAAATTATAAAATAGTAAAGAAATTATTTTGTTTGAATTTTTGGGAATAATTCATATATAGGGCAAAAATCACGTGCTCACACGACTTGTATCTAGGGTTTGCTGTTTGGGCTGTTCTTGGTTACTCCGGAGTGATTTCGAGCAATATCACAATGTATTTGTTAAGTTCTTTGAGTTTCTAAACAAGTTCTTCCATCTTTACTTGAGTTTCTTATGAAACCCTAATTTTTGTTTACATCTCCTAGATCTATGCTATTTTTAAACGATTCGAGTTTGTTCCTTTTATGCTTTACACTGTTCTTGAACCTGTTTTGCAAAAATTATCAATTTCAAGTTGTTTTCACTTTCTTCTAAAGTTAGGGTTTTTTCAGAACTTCTTCTACACTTTGTTTAAACCGATTCTTTATGTCTAAACTTCTATCCTTTGCATATCTCGACTGATTCTATGTTTTTATTTTTCAACTCCCCTATGTTAAAATCCCTAATATTTCTAGATTTCCTTTGTTTGGTTCTGTGTGTTAGCATGACTACTCGATTCTTGTTAAGTTTCTATGGTTACTTTGCTTTAAATATGTTCTTACTGAGTTCTTAGCCTAAAGTATACCACCTCTATGTGATTATGTTTATCTTGATTGTTCAAGACTTTCCTCTTTCTATCGACATTGTTGATCCTGCCTGTTTGCTACGTTTGGTTGCTTTTACTCTTTTTATATGTTAAGTGTTGAATCATAACTTCCTCCTGATTGATTTTGGATTCCTTATTTTATGGTTTGATTGAAATATCTTCTTTTAAGCCTTAAATTTCTACCTCGTCTATTTAAATTAACTGATTCTCCAATCTTATTTGCTATGGTACTTTATTTTTACTGAATTATTTCCTTAATAGGAGTTTTCTGAACTTAGCCCTAATTTTCTATCCTATACTTACTGAATTTGAATCTTTCTTTATTAATCGTACACTAATTTCTTTCCTTATTTATCACTTGTTCTTACCGTTTGAGTTAATTTCCTTAACTTAAGGGGAGTACTTACCTTGATTTCCTGACTGATTGATTCCGAGTTCCTTTATTAACAATGGACTTTGATTTTTACCTTATTTGCTACTTGCTTTCAAACTATAAATACCTTAGTCTTTCATTAACACAACACACGAACACTCTTGGTTCAAAACTCTCTCTCTCTCACACTTAAAATATTCTGCTATCTTTTGTGCTACTTGCTACTACTCTAAGTTAGCCAGTTGCAAGGCTAACCATTGTGTTCTCCTGTTCTTTCACTTTTCTTACTGTCCTCTTTATTGGTATGTTCTAGTTTCAATTCAAAGTTCCAACAACAATATGATTCTCTTATTGTTTCAGTTCATCCTGTTTCTAGTTTGCTTCTTGTAAACACGTGATTTTTGACCCTCCCCGAGAATTTTCATATTTTTANGAATAAGGGTCGGGTCAAACCACTTGTCTAGTCGTTCTTTGTCTGAAAACTTTTTGTGTTTCCAGTCAAAGAGGGGCAACTGTAAACACGTGATTTTTTACCCTCCCCGAGAATTTTCATATTTTTAGCATAAATATTTAATTTAGGCCTAATATAGCTATTTTAGCTAATTTTGACTATTTTACTTTATTTTTGTTACAGAATGAAAAAATACAAAATATATATATATATATATATAAAAATTTTAGTTTATGTATTTGTTGTAAACTTGAAAATACAAAAAATAGTACCTTATTTTTCATCTTTATATAATTTCGAAAATAACAAAAAATATAGT
>MU711678.1:4853-14859 GCA_026770625.1 Nicotiana glauca | reverse complement strand
TTTTTTTTTTTTTGTACTTTCAGGTTCCAAAAAGGGTAGCCAAAGAAATGGAACCGACTCAAAGGGTCTAATCGAAGGATTGATAGTGTTTGGGATAGCGGGAATGAAAGCCTTCGTCATCTCAATTACACAAAGTCATCAAACCAGGAGACCTAGACATAGTACCTTTTGACTGCATCTGCATTGGCTGTTTTTTCAGGATCATTTCCTTCGACGTCTCCCAGATATAATGCTCCTCTCGGCAATATTTTCCGGAATTTGTATGGACCTTTCCAATTAGGAGTGAATTTTCCTTTTGCTTCCTGGTGATGAGGGAGAATGCGCCTGAGCACGAGCTGTACTACTTCAAAATTCCTGGGATGCAATTTTTTGTTATAGGCGCGGGCCATTCTTTGTTGGTACAACTGCCCGTGACAAAATGCGGCCATCCGTTTTTCATCAATTAATGACAACTGCTCCAACCGGGTTTTGACCCACTCACTGTCCTCAATTTCTGCTTCAACGATTATGCGAAGCGAAGGGAATTTTTGTACTTCTGCAGGTATGACTGCTTCAGTTCCGTAAACCAACAAGTACGGGATTGCTCCGATTGATGTACGCACTGTGGTACAATACCCGAGTAATGCAAAAGGCAGGTGTTCATGCCATGCCTAGATCTTTGAATCATCTTTCTCAAAATCTTCTTGATGTTCTTATTTGCAACTTCAACGGAACCATTGGCTTTTGGCCAATAAGGAGTAGAGTTTCTATGTGTTATCTTGAATTGTTCACATACCTCACCCATTAGACGACTGTTCAAGTTTGCGGCATTGTCGGTAATGATAGTTGCAGGAAAGCCAAAGCGACAAATGAGATTGGAATGCATAAAGTCTACCACAGCTTTCTTGGTGACCGACTTGAGAGTGATGGTCTCGACCCATTTTGTGAAATACTCGATTGCAACCAGTATGAATCTATGTCCATTTGAAGCTTTTGGCTCGATTGACCTAATGAAATCGATACCCCAGGCAACAAACGGCCAAGGTGCTGACATCGGATGAAGCTCTGTTAGAGGTGCATGAATCAAATCACCGTGCACCTGGCATTGATGGCATTTCCGAACAAAACTGAAGCAGTCATTTTCCATGGTTATCCAATAATATCCCACTCGCAGGATTTTCTTTGCCAAAGCATATCCATTCATATGAGGTCCGCACACCCCTGCGTGCACTTCATGCATAATTCTTCCGGCTTCCTCGACATCAACATATCTTAGCAAGTTGAGGTCCGGGGTCCTTTTATACGAAACATCACCGCTTAAGATGAAACCATTCGCACGTTGTCTAATGGTTCTCTTCTGATCTCCTATGGCTTGCTCGGGGTACTCTTGTATTTTCAGAAACCTCTTGATATCATGATACCATGCTGAGTGCTAGGTTCCACCTCGACCACATTACAATAACCGTGCCTTTCTTTGATTTGAATTTCTAGAGGATCAATATGAGTATTGCCCGGGTAAGGCAGCATTGATGCTAGAGTAGCGAGTGCATCAGCTAGTTCATTGTGACACCGAGGAATATACCTGAACTCTATCGACTTGAAGCGTTTGGTGAGATATTCCACATGTTGCCGATAGGGAATGAGCTTAACATCTCGAGTTTCCCATTCTCCTTGGGCTTGCCGGATAATCAAGTCCGAATCCCCCATGATAAATAAGTCTTCAACATCTTGGTCAATTGCCATATTCATGCCCATGATACAAGATTCGTACTCGGCTGTATTGTTTGTGCAGAAGAATTGGAGCCTAGCTGTAGCTGGGTAGTGCTGACCATCGAGTGATATCAAGATTGCCCCCATGCCTACACCTCTAGCATTTACTGCTCCGTCAAAAAACATTTTCCAAGCATGAGTTTCCTCCGAGATCGCTTCTACACAATTTACCTCTTCATATGGGAAGTATGTGCTCAATGGTTGGTATTCCTCGTCAATCGGGCTTTCTGCCAAATGATTCGCCAATGCCTGAGCTTTCATTGCCATGCGAGTGACATAGACTACGTCAAATTCAGTGAGCAAGATTTGCCATTTCGCCAGTCTCCCAGTGGGCATCAGTTTCTGGAATATGTATTTCAAAGGATCCAACATGGTTATGAGGTAGGTAGTGTGGGCTTGAAGATAGTGTCTCAACTTCTGAGCAACCCACGTCAGAGCACAGCATGTTCTCTCCAACCAAGTGTATTTAGCTTCATAGCCGGTGAACTTCTTACTAATATAATAGATAGCCTGCTCTTTCTTGCCGGTTATATCGTGTTGCCCCAGCACACAACAAAAAGAATTTTCCAACACCGTCAAATATAAGAAAAGAGGTCGCCTAACTCAGGTGGGACCAACACTGCAGAATTTTACAGATATTCCTTGATCTTGTCGAAGGCCTCTTGACATTCAGATGTCCATTTGATTGATACATCTTTCTTCAACAGTTTGAATATGGGCTCACATGTCGTAGTCAGTTGAGCAATGAACCGACTATTATATTTTAACCTGCCCAATAAACTCATCACATCCTTCTTAGTTCTTGGAGGAGGTAAATCTCGAATAGCCTTTATCTTTGTTGGATCTAACTCGATACCTCTCTTGCTGACTATGAAACCTAGGAGCTTGCCTGATGGGACTCCGAAGGCACATTTGGCCGGATTCAGCTTCAAATTTTACTTGCGCAGCCATTCAAAGAACTTTCTCAATTCTCGAACATGGTCACTCTAAGTTCGGGACTTGATTATTACGTCATCCACATACACCTCTATCTCTTGATACATCATGTCATGGAAATTGGCAGTCATAGCTCTCATATAAGTTGCACCGGCATTCTTAAACCCAAATGGCATGACCCCATAACGGTAGGTACCCCAGGGTGTAGTGAAGGTTGTCTTCTCAAGATCTTCTTCATCCATTAACACCTGGTGATATCCCGCGTAACAATCCACGAAATCCTGTATTTCATGTTTGGTGCAGTTATCAACAAGGATGTGGATGTTGGGCAAAGGGAAATTGTCTTTGGGACTTGCCCTATTCAAATAATGGTAGTCCACACACACCCGGGTTTTCCCGTCCTTCTTGGGAACTAGGACCACGTTGGCTAGCCATGTAGTATATCGTACCATTCGGATTACCCCCGCCTTCAGTTTTTTTGTAATTTCTTCTTTGATCTTGTCACGGATATCAGTTTAAATTTTGTATGCTTTTGCTGCACTGGAGGACAATCGGGGTAAATTGGCAATTTGTGCACCACTAGATCCACAATGAGTCCTGGCATGTCGTCATACGGCCAAGCAAACACATCTTTTAACTCAAACAGGAGTTGGATTATGGCATCTCGAGTTTTCTCATTTGTGTGAATGCTTATTTTGGTTTCCCTTATTTCTTCGGCTGTTCCCGAATTAACCGGTTCAGTGTCATTCATATTTGGCTTAGGTTTGTTCTCAAATTGTTCCAATTCTCAGTTTATTTCCCTAAAAGCCTCTTCTTTATCATATTCCGGTTATTGATTCATTATTTCACAGTTAGACGCCATGTTTGAGTCTGGGCATGAAGTACGCAGGCATGTCATTTTATTTAAAGCCTCATTATTATAACTCAAAAGAAAAATGAAAAGGGAAAATAACAAAAATCAGAAAGAATAAAGAGAAAAATGGACGATGAAATATTGATTTCATTTCTTGGAATTTGGAAAGATAACAGGGTTTACATTCATGAATTTAAAAGACAAGAAACTAAAAGAAACATCCTAATTACACCCTGAAACAACTCGAGATGCAGAAAAGGTGACAGGGCTAGTCTACCGGGACTCCCGCCTGATCGGGAATGGCGTAGCCTTCCAATTTTGGAGTTTAGCATCTGGTCCCATGTAGAGAACCTCAGCGGTGCTAGCCCCTTCCCCTGGCTGAACCATGTTGGTTTCATAAAGCATTTGCCTCACAGCTCTACAGATATCTTCTATTTCCTCAGCCGTGAACACCTCATCATCTTCTTCTTCGCCATAATTACGCTTGACAAAGGTCTCATACAGATGTGGCAATGGTTGTGGCAGAACCCATCCTTCCTTCTTTCTTTCTTCGGCCCATTTCTCATCATCTGGGTTACGGTGGAAGCCTATCCCGAAATACTTTTCTGCTGCGGGTAGAGTTATCGGCTCGGATATTCCTTGCAAAGCTTTTCCCAACCCTTTTCTTGGTTTGAAACCGTGTCTAATCATTTCTTTAGCCACCATGATTGAAGCATTAGATAGGAAAGGCTGGGGGCATGGATGTCCTTCCTCATATTGGTCAACTACCACAATTTCAGAGGCTTGATAGACAATATGCTCACTTCCCTCCCTCACCTCCAGGCATGGGATAGATGGGTCACGATATATGGACTGCTCACCTTCCCCATGGACCACGATCTTCTGATCTTCATACTTAAATTTTACCATCTGGTGGAGGGTAGAGGGCACGGCTCGTGCAACATGGATCCAAGGCCTTCCCAGAAGCAAATTGTAAGATGTATCCATGTCTAACACTTGGAAAGTTACCTCAAAATCCACCGGGCCTATGGTCGATATTAGATCAATTTCACCAATGGTATCCCTTTTAACACCATCGAAAGCTCTCACACAAACATTATTCGGACGAATCCTTCCTGTCCCTATTTCCATTCCTTGCAAAGGGGAGAGTGGGCAGATGTCAAACCCCGAGCCTCCGTCCACTATGACTCATTTGATATAGTAACCCTCACATTTGACAGTCAGGTGCAAGGCTTTATTGTGGGCAGCTCCCTTTGGAGGCAAATCATTTTTACTAAAAGAGATTTGATTGATGACAAAGAATCCTTCTGCCATTCTTTCAAGTTGTTCAACCGATGTTTCAATCGGCACATATGCCTCATTCAAGTTTTCATGAGGATCTTCTGATGTTCGGTGGATTTGATCACCAATGACAATAGTGACACTTGCTCAGGACACCTTCTCAATTGCTCCACGGTTTCATAATCAGGCATTTTCATCTTCTGAAAGAAGGCCTCTACTTCTTCGGTACTTACCGGCTTCTTAGATGGAAAGCGCTTTCTAGTGGCGCTTTTGACCTCATGTACATTTGAATATTTTTCAGCAGGGACTGTTCCTGGGAGTTCCCCCAAAATTTCCTTGCCTTTGTATGTGACCACTATTTGTTGGTAGTTCCACGGCACTGCAGAGGGGTCGGTCATGGGCTTCTGTGGTACGCGTCTAATAACCACTGGCTCACTCAGCCGAGGCGGTTTACTTTTCCCCTGCGCCACATAGGCCCCTTTCGGCACATACATCTGTGTCCCCTTCTTTAATTCATGCTTCGTAGGAGTGCTCACAACTAATGGTTTCTCTTGGTGACCTCGCGAAACATAAAGAACCCCGTGTTTAGGAGGCATCGATTCGGCTTTTGTCTCAGTTTTCCTCTCAGGCTCAATTTTGACATCTTTATTCTTCTTCTCCCCTTTTTTCCTGCTTCGGGGATGCCTTGGGCTTACTTTCAGCATTGAAAATAGCAATTATGGCATTCTGAGCTGGATCAAAGTCTCTGTCTTCACAAATCATGCCGATTACCGGCCCGTTGTTGTGAGGGGAAAAGGGTTATTGATAACATTCGGGGCTTCTTCATCCCTCAACACTATTTTTCGTTGTTCAATCAAATCTTACACAGCTTTTTTCAATGTCCAGCAGTTCTTCAGCTTCTGAATGATAGGCACAATGTACATCCCGTTTATAGGCTGGAGATTCCGAGTTCGGCCTATTTTGGGGGATAGGCTATAGTAGGTTCATCTGGACGAGCTTCGGGAACAAACTGGACTATGGTTCACCAATTGGTGTAAAATTTGGTCGTCTAGGTGGTTCCCGAGGACAGAAATTATTTTCTGTTGGTCGGGGATTATATTGGTTTTGGTAAGGAGGCTGGTTTCTTTGGAATGGAGGTGGGTTTCGATTAGCTTGTGGTTGCAGTCGGCCGAAAGGTTGAGCATTCATTACCGCATAAGGTGGAGAAGCATAAGTCATATCTGTGTGAGGGTAGTAGTGCTGAGGGGCTCTTTCTAAGAACACCAGTCTAGGAGCCCGGTACATTCTTCCTCCTGATGCTTCCATCACTGTTTCTTCTTTCTTTTTCCCCTTAGCCATTCCTCCAGACCCGCCTTGGATGGCTTGGGAGGTTGATCTTATGGCCGACTGGATCAAGATTCTGCCCATTTTTAGCCCATTTTCGACCATTTCTCCGATTTTTATGGCCTCTGTGAAAGGCTTACCCATGGCGGACATCATATTTTGAAAACAGTCTGCTTCTTCAGCCTGCAGGAAAACAGTGACCATCTCCACCTCATCCATTGGAGGCTTCACCCTTGACGCCTGTTCACGCCACTTAATTGCATATTCACGGAAACTCTCTGAGGGCTTTTTATTTAGATTCGCCAAGGAGTTCCTGTCTGGCGCAATGTCTATATTGTACTGAAATTGTCGAACAAAGTCTCGGGCCAGATCATCCCATATATGCCAACGCGAGACATCCTGATCCATATACCACTCTAAAGAGATACCAAACAAGCTTTCCCCGAAATATTCCATCAACAGTCCTTCTTTGCCACCAGCACTTCGTAACTGATTGCAATACTTCTTCAGGTGAGCAATGGGGTCGCCGTGCCCGTCGTACTTTTCAAATTTCGGTGTTTTGAACCCTGACTGCAAGTGTACATGCTCGAACATACATAGGTATGTATAGGAGACGCTCTTCTGCCCGCTCAAGCCTTGTATCTTTTTCAAGCTTTGCTCGAGGCTTCTTATTCTCTTTGCCATCTCATCCTGCTCTGGGGCCTTGGGGGTCTTGTCCTACCCCGACGTAAGCTCATATGGCGGCTGAGAGTAGGTGTATTAAGGATAATGAAGAGGGTCAGCCTGAAAGACGGGATTCTGGAATGTGGAAACCGAGGGGTCGAAAGCATGTTTCGGTAATAGTAGTTGTGTTGTTGCGGAGGATGGTGGAGCTTTGAAGATGTTGGGAGCAATCCCAGATGGGAACAGTTGGTGGTGAGCCTCGGAGGGAGTTTCGAAGAAGTTAGCAGTCATAGTAGGTTGCCCCAGAGGAATATTTGGGCAACTGATGGGGACAGTGGTTACCCTTCCAGATCTAGGGAATAACTCCGAGAATCTAGGGATAGTGCCTGGGGGTTCCTTTTCGTTGTTCCAAGTATCCCACATTTCCATCAATTGTAGGCGCAGGATCCGATTTTCTTCAGCTGTAAGGGATTCAGAGGCCGGGACCCCCGAGATGGGGTTGTCTTCGGGTATGGGGATTGCAGGCAGAGTCATTTCAGATGACATCTTTGTATTTCCTTTGGATCTGGTGAAGTATCGATGCGAGGCCAACTTACCACAAACTAACCACTATTTCTAAAAAGCTTAGCTGGAATGACAGCAACAACGGTTAGTATGAAACAAATAACAGATAGGTAACCGCACATTGGAGTGTGATGCACCTAAACAATTAAATGAATATCTACATGTTTGCTTCGGTTGCATACGTCATCCCGACTTTTCCTCTTATTCCTTTTCTCTTTTATTTCTGTTTTAGTTTTGTATTCTCTCATTTTCTTTTCCTTCTTTTCCAATTTTATTTTCTGCCTTTTCTTTTCTTTGGCTATGGTTTTTCACTTTCTTTCTTTGTGTTTCTTTTCTCTCTTTTTTTTTCCTTTTATTTATTTCCTCGTATTTATCTTTTTTCTCTTTTTCTTAGGATTACGGTCGAATCTTATGTAGATTGCCTACGTATCATGACCCCGCATGACTCAGACCAAGCGTAATTCTTGCAAATAAGGTAAATAAGCTAACTCTTTTTTTCTCTTTTTTTTTTGAATTTTGAAAGAAATGCTTTAAGGGAAATATTTTTTATTCTCTTTTTCTAACACGAAAGAAAATATTTTTTTTGGGTTTGTTTGAATTTTGAAAGTTGCTTCTTAATTTTCGTAAGAGGGACTTTACGAAAGTGTTTTGGATTTTTGAGCAAAAAAATTTTTTCGGACTCAATTTTTCAAACTTTGCCCCTTTTTTAAATGAAAGAAAGACATCTAAGGAGTATTTTAATGATTTATTTTGACCAAAAAAAGTGGCTATTTAAAGCGATTTAATGACTTATTTTGACTTAAAAGGAGAAGTGGCTATTTTCCAAAATTTTATTTAAGAAAACAAAGACTCGGTTTTGCAGATACGGCCTCTCAGCACTTCTGGGAGGAAGATTTTAAGGTTGTGTCTGCAAACCATTTGAAAATGACTCAAGGTGGTTGTTCTTGCAAAAACAGCCTTCCGACATCCTTTTGGGGACATTCGGTTTATTTTAAGCAAGAATGGCATCACCCGACTTATTTTGACAACAAATTAAAATTTTGATATTTTTTGGCTATTTTTGCAAAAAGGAGGTTGGACCCGATGAGGGTTGCCTATGTATCTCACATCCGGTAAGAATCAAACCAGCGTAGTTCGGGCAGATTTGCCAAAAGCAAAGCTATTTTGAACAACTTTCTTTCTATTTTTCAAATATCTGTTTTTTTCATTTTTCAAAAATTCGGCAGCATTTTGGTACTATTTGGGGAGTGGGTTTTTCAAAAGAAACAGCTTCAACACCATTCTTCTACATTTGTAACTACATTTGTTGTTGCGATGTTTTCCTTCCTTCCATTCTTCTTTTCTTTTTTCATTTTCTTTTCTTTTCTTCTTTTCTTTTTCTTTTCTTTCTTTTTTCTTCTCTTTCTTTTCTTCTTTTTCTCTTTTCTTTTCTTTCTTTTCTTTTCTTTTCTTTTCTTTTTTCTTCTCTTTCTTTTCTTATTTTCTCTTTTGCACTTGTTTTTCTCTTGTTTCTCCACTTACTTCCCATTCAATCCTCGAGTTTTGTTGTTGATTCCGAAAGAGGGATACGAAAGAAAAATATAATAAGGCTCAAAGGGATAACAAAGGATAAAGTATTTGGATTGCAGAACAAAATGCCTTTGTCATTCCAATCTTCAACATATACCAAGTACAAACTACAGAGTTAAACACCTTTTGATTGATTCACATATTTGCCTTTGTATTTTCCGATTCCTAACATCATTGGACGACAATCTCGGTACCACGAATGGTCCCTTTAGACTTGGGCCATTATTGCCTTTGGCTTTAAACCGATGAGGCATGATGCATTTCCACAGTATTTCTTTATATTCTATTTTCCCCAGTTTCACTTGATTCAGGCTTCAAAGTATTCCAGTATGTTTTTATTTCTTCCGAGTACCCTTACATCTTCAACATTGTTTCATTGTTAAACTGACTTTTAAAACAGGTCGAGAATTATGTGCATGTCATGTCACTAAAGTCAGCATGAAAAGAATTTTAAAATGATTAGAAATGAAGTGATTAGAAATTTCAGGAAACAGAGAATTGTATTAGACTGATGGGTTGAAACAACAAAACGAACAGACTAGACTAGAATTACAAACCTAGACGGTACTAAACAAGCTATTATTACTAAACAAAGTGAAGTGGAAAGATAGAAGGGTTTGACTCTCAAGAAAATATCCGGATTACAACCCTGAAATAACTCGGACAACATAAATGACAACAAAATAAACCACCAAAACTCCACTCTAAGTGACCGAGAGATGGAGCGTCTTCCCAATTACCACGCCCGACATTTTAGCCACTGAGTTTCACACCAATATTGCCAAGACCATTATTGACTTTAATCAATATGTTCCCAAGATAAATCGCATGCTCCTTGCCATTGCCATTGACCACAATTACTCCTTCTTGAATCATTCTTTCTATTTCCCTTTTCAATGATCGACAGTCTTCAATGATATGCCCCTGGACATTTGAGTGGTACATGCAACGGTAGGATCAAAGCTTTTTGCATTTGGGTCTAGAGAATATCCAAGGAGCGGCTTAATCAGGCCGAGATGTCTTAAATTTTCAAACAAGCTTATGTAATATTCGCCAATGGGCGTGAAA